>WNGS01003388.1:13041675-13053494 GCA_020271785.1 Procambarus virginalis | reverse complement strand
CCCAAGTCTAGCAGCAGAAGTAACATCTGCTGCTAGACTGACCTTATATCAGGACCACTGATATGTGGTTCTTCCTATGTATTAGTGACACCATGACCCCTACCTGGTCCTTTTCCCGCGGCCCTTGCCAGCTGTCACCGTGTTGACACACTTCCGTCGTGCTTGGCTCTCTACCCATCTCAAATCTAATTTTAGTCATATTAAGGACAAGGACGCGGTGCACGTGAGAATTGTTTGGGGGAGCCATTTGGGGGAGGGTTCGTAGATACTATAAGGTTGGTGTGTTCTTGTAAAATATTGTGAACATTAATAGACCGGCTGGAATACTACAGAGACTCTCGGAAACAAGTCAGCGATTGCTATATTATGTCAGGATTTAAGCTTGGAACCATGCGTTTTGGGTCCGTTAGGTTTTATGGGGGGGGGGGGGGTGTTACCTATTTGTATTTACTATTTGTATCTGCAATATAAAGCTATTAGCTCTTGGAACCCACCTTCTAACCAATTTATTCTCTTATTTTTACTACATATATTTCTCTTACTCACTCGGGAGCCGGTGGCCGAGCGGACAGCACACTGGGCACGTGGTCCCGGGTTCGATCCTGGGCGCCGGCGAGAAACGATGGGCAGAGTTTTTCACCCTATGCCCCTGTTACCTAGCAGTAAATAGGTATCTGGGAGTTAGTCAGCTGTCACGGGCTGCTTCCTGGTGTGTGGTTGTTGGTGTGGTGTGGAAAAAAAGTAGTTGTAGAAACGGTTGATTGACAGTTGAGAGGCGGGCCGAAAGGGCAGAGCTCAACCCCCGCAAGCACAACTAGGTTAGAACCCCTCCCCCAGGAATCAGCCCGTAGCAGCAGTCTAACTCCCAGGAACCTATTTACTGCTAGATGAACAGGGGCACCAGGGTGAAAAACTCCATTTTTTTCTGCTTCTGCCGGGGATCGAACCCGGCCCTTAGGACTACGACCCCAGAGCGCTGTCCACTTAGTCGTGAAGCCCGTGTGTGTGTTTGTGTTTGGAGGGGGGAAGACCATACATACGGTGCTGACTATACTTACCCCAGGTGTGTTGGTTGATTGATTGATAAAGATTAAGCCACCCAAGAGTTGGCACGGGCATGAATAGCCCGTAAACCGTGTGTTGTTGTTATAGATTCAGCTACTCGGAACAAGTTCCAAGCAGCACGGGCTATGGGAGCCCATAGTTGACTTACCTGGCACAGGAGTGGTGCTGTGTAGCCGTGTGTTGTGGCACCACACCTCTTATACCCATACAGGTCGTCTGATTGTAAAGGTGACGAGCAACACGGGGGAGGGAGCCATCGGGGCAAGTGGTCATCCTCACGTGGGTCACATTACATATTGAAATAAGTTTATTGAGGTAAAATACACACAAAGGGATGAGGTAGCTCAAGCTATTCTCACCCCCGTTCAGTACATCGTGTAATACATACATACACACATCACAAGCATAAACGTATTACCGAACATTCTGATATAAACATATACATTTCCTATACACATTACATAGATCACATGGATCAAGAGTCGGGTGGATTTGGGAGTTATGTCGTGTTGGGTCGTCGGGTCGTCTTACTACCGGGCTATTCAGGCCACTTCATGTGGTGCCTTAATCTTCAACAACGACGACGGTCGTCGAAGGCTGCTGCCTCAGTTATACATATTTAGAAGCAGCTAGATTATCTTGTAATTGTGTAAATGATATGTGTTGTGGGGCTCGGGTTTCCGTTGTAGAGAGTATATTATTGGGATAATCTACTCGCTACAGCGAGTAGATTATCCCAATAATATACTCGCTACACCGTGCTTGTGTAGATGTGCTCTGCTGCTGTGTGCTTTGAACCATTGCGCGTATGCACGCGCTCATATTTACACGGGCACAGGCTCACGCTGGGGCATACGGGCATACTAAACCTTCATCCTAGCTAAAGTTGGTACGTTGATTTCTCTGGGTGGCTGCCACAGGGGCTGCGAGTCGAAGGCGGAGGGGTCGAACGCGATGGAGCGGTACACGCCTCAGCGCAAGTTTGCCGACCGTCGCTACAGGTGTCCAGCGCGAGGACCTACTTCTACGTCAACGAGGCCCAGTGCGAGAAGAATATGGAGACCTTCATCAACTGTATTGACGCAATCTCTGGTGGGTGCTGGTGTCTCCTCGTAGTAATACTAATACAACAATTATTACCTCTACTAATTCTACAGTACGACACTACATAATTTTGTTATTAAGATATTTACTAATACGACATGCTATTCTGCAAGTATCCTAGTGTTAGGAAACACTCCTTGTCTCCTCAGGCCTCCCTCTTGTGGGATCTTTGTGCATTACTCCTTTACGCTTGGAATGTGTTCTGAACTCTCCTGGTTGGTCTGGGCGCGCACACGTCGCTAGACTCTAACCCAGAGTGTATTAATGCAGGTACAATACCCCCCCCCCCCCCGCTCCCCCACCTCATCTCCCCCCCACCAAGCACTCGCATGCTTGCAACATTATTTTGTTCATACCCCTTGTTATAAAGCAATATGAACTTATCTACTACTGCGCCGCACGCCTCGCCTGCACATGTACTAACAACGCTTGTAGCGCACACCATCATATTCCTGCAAGTTAACATATTTCTACGTGCAGTGTGACTTGAACACATGTTGGCAGTGAACCCAGACGTGTGTGTGTGTGTGTGTGTGTGTGTGTGTGTGTGTGTGTGTGTGTGTGTGTGTGTGTGTGTGTGTGTGTGTGTGTGTGTGTGTGTGTGTGTGGTGTGTGAGAGAGTGTGAGAGAGTGTGTGAGTGTGAGAGAGAGAGAGACACACACACACACACACACACACACACACACACACACACACACACACACACACACACACACACACACACCTACCTACCTACCTACCTACCTACCTTGCTGGGTATTCGCCCCGGTCCTCACGCCAGAGTTTGGTTCATGCATACGCGAAACACAAACATGGATTTAGAGAGGGAAAACTTGGCCTAGTCAGCTTAACAGGAGGATGTCTTGGATCATATAGGAAGAATGAAATAGAGATGACTGCATATTCGTAGATTCAAGAGGTCTGTATAAGCTTGCGATATGGTAGGAGACGAGCGCTTCTGAACATTCAAGTGGCTGCAGGAGGACAATATCGGGGAGAAGGCAGCGTGTTAAAGTGAGGAAAGAGATGCCAGGATGCAGGCATAATAAGCGTGTCCCTAAAAGATTAGTTCTCGGCCTCTCGCCATTCGTGTTATGTGAAGAATTTGTCTTGAGGGAATACTTCATGTTAATGTTTCATGCGAAATTAATAAGAATTGGAGACTGAAGAGGATTGCAACAAGCTTTAGGAAAAGACCAGGCGCAAGGCTGGTCAGATGAATACTTGGCGATCGTCGGTTGTTTAAGATTTAGCAACTCGGACCCAAAAGTTCCAAGTAGCACGGGCTATGGTGAGCCCGTAGTGGACTTACCTGGCACAGGAGCGGGGCTGTAACTTGGTGGCGATCGGAGATCAAACCTAACAAGTGCGTATTATTAGAATGTTGAGGAAACATTTGGTGTGGCCTGCCAGCTGGAAGGAAATATGTTCGCAGAAAAAAAACTAAATAATCAGGTTGGGGAGGTGGGGATGCTACATTGAATGTCACTTGAAGCTTGCAACTATAATATGACACAGATCCATACAAGGCTGGCGAATACTCGACTAATTGTGTGCGCGCGTGTACTCACCTAGTTGTACTCGCCTAGTTATGTTTGCGGGGGTTGAGCTCTGGCTCTTTGGTCCCGCCTCTCAACCGTCAATCAACAGGTGTACAGGTTCCTGAGCCTATTGGGCTCTATCATATCTACACTTGAAACTGTGTATGGAGTCAGCCTCCACCACATCGCTTCCTAATGCATTCCATTTGTCAACCACTCTGACTAAAAAAGTTCTTTCTAATATTTCTGTGGCTCATTTGGGCATTCAGTTTCCATCTGTGTCCCCTAGTGCGTGTGCCCCTTGTGTTAAACAGCCTGTCTTTATCTACCCTATCAATTCCCTTAAGAATCTTGAATGTGGTGATCATGTCCCCCCTAACTCTTCTATCTTCCAGCGAAGTGAGGTTTAATTCCCGTACTCTCCTCGTAGCTCATACCTCTCAGCTCGGGTACTAGTCTGGTGGCAAACCTTTGAACCTTTTCCAGTTTAGTCTTATGCTTGACTAGATAGGGACTCCATGCTGGAGCCGCATACTCCAGGATTGGCCTGACATATGTGGTATACAAAGTTCTGAATGATTCTTTACACAAGTTTCTGAATGCCATTCGTGTGTGTGTGTGTAATTACCTAAGTGTAATTACCTAAGTGTAGTTACAGGATGAGAGCTACGCTCGTGGTGTCCCGTCTTCCCAGCACTCTTTGTCATAAAACGCTTTGAAACTACTGACGGTCTTGGCCTCCACCACCTTCTCACTTAACTTGTTCCAACCGTCTACCACTCTATTTGCGAAGGTAGGTGTGTGTGTGTGTGTGTGTGTGTGTGTGTGTGTGTGTGTACTCACCTAGTTGTACTCACCTAGTTGTGCTTGCGGGGGTTGAGCTCTGGCTCTTTGGTCCCGCCTCTCAACCGTCAATCAACAGGTGTACAGTTTCCTGAGCCTAATGGGCTCTATCATATCTACATTTGAAACTGTGTATGGAGTCAGCCTCCACCACATCGCTTCCTAATGCATTCCATTTGTCAACCACTCTGACACTAAAAAAGTTCTTTCTAATATCTCTGTGGCTCATTTGGGCACTCAGCTTCCACCTGTGTCCCCTAGTGCGTGTGCCCCTTGTGTTAAACAGCCTGTCTTTATCAACCCTGTCGATTCCCCTGAGAATCTTGAATGTGGTGATCATGTCCCCCCTAACTCTTCTGTCTTCCAACGAAGTGAGGTTTAATTCCTGCAGTCGCTCCTCGTAGCTCATACCTCTCAGCTCGGGTACTAGTCTGGTGGCAAACCTTTGAACCTTTTCCAGTTTAGTCTTATGCTTGACTAGATAGGGACTCCATGCTGGAGCCGCATACTCCAGGATTGGTCTGACATATGTGGTATATAATGTTCTGAAAGATTTCTTACACAAGTTTCTAAAGGCCGTTCTTATGTTAGCCAACCTGGCATATGCTGCTGATGTTATCCTCTTGATATGAGCTTCAGGGGACAGGTCTGGCGTGATATCAACCCCCAGGTCTTTCTCTCTCTCTGACTCTTGAAGTATTTCATCTCCCAAATGATACCTTGTATCTGGTCTCCTGCTTCCTACCCCTATCTTCATTACATTACATTTGCTTGGGTTAAACTCTAACAGCCATTTGTTCGACCATTCCTGCAGCTTGTCCAGGTCTTCTTGAAGTCTCAAGCTGTCCTCCTCTGTCTTAATCCTTCTCATAATTTTGGCGTCGTCAGCAAACATTGAGAGGAATGAGTCTATACCCTCTGGGAGATCGTTTACGTATATCAGAAACAGGATAGGTCCAAGTACAGAGCCCTGTGGGACTCCACTGTGTGTGTGTGTGTGTGTGTGTGTGTGTGTGTGTGTGTGTGTGTGTGTGTGTGTGTGTGTGTGTGTGTGTGTGTGTGTGTGAGTGTGTGTGAGAGAACGGCCTTTAGGAATCTCTAGAAATTCTTCCTCACATTATACACTACATATGGGAGATCGGTAATCATTTATCACCAGAGTTTCGGGCAGGTTCTTAATCATAATTTTCCCTGGAATACGACCCGCAAAATCGTTTAACAACCAGGTATTCACTGCTGGGTGAACAGAGGCTACAGTTAAGGATTGGTACCCGGTCAATCTTCTCAGGCCAGGATACGAACCCAGGCTAAAGCGCTCGCGAAGTGCCAGGCGAATGTTTTACCACTGTGCCATGGAGACTGCAAATTCCAGTTTAATGACAGTCTTGTATACTTCAGAGTTCCATTATATGCTTCACTAGGCGATATATAGCACTTGTGTTAAGAGTCCCTAGTGTTAGAAATCAGCCTAGTTATTTAATAATTTTCTGAAATTTAAAACTTGTGAACAACCATGAACAAATCCTGTTAATAGGTGTTCTTCATGAATAGAGATCAGTTGGGCTTGTTCCCATAAATTTTATCAGGTGATGTCCCCTGGAACGTATGAATTTATCCGACCTATCCACTTTTGTGTCCATTTGTCAAGAGATCTGAAAATACTGGTCTGGTCACCTCAATAATGATAATGATAATGTTTATTCAGGTAAGGTACATACATACAAGAGATTTTACAAAATTGGATCGATTTATAGATAGAACTAGTACATACAATGTCTAAAGCCACTATTACGCAAAGCGTTTCGGGCAGGAAAAACATTGACTAAAACTTAATACTATTTGAGTATACTCAGCACTACTCAGAAATTAGAAGCCTATGATTTGTCTTGATTATTATGAGAGCCAGTTTAGAAAACAGTTGCTGATATACATTTGGACTGTAACATCCTGGCAATTTTTGACCAGTTTAACAACGTGAATGGTTTGAGCTTTGCAATGGTAGGAACGGAGTTACACTTAACATTTTCTGAGTGACATGTTTACACCGCTTGAGAAGGGAAGGGGATTTTCAAGGGAAAGCACCAAGCCATTACGGCTATATAGCATTTGGAAGGGATCAGGATAAGGATCAGGGATGGGCCGAGGGGGGGGGGGGGAAGGAATGGTGCCCAGCCAAATGGACGGTCGGGGATTGAACGGCGACTTGCATGAAGCGAGATCGTCCAGCACAAGTAGTTGGACACACACAGTATGAGAATTAAATCTGGTCGCTGTGCACAGCATCATTCGTCTCGTATAATCATCCGGTGTACTCGTCGAATAATTCCCTTGACTACTAAGGAACCTTGGTACCTGGATGAGGTTCTGGGAGTTCTTCTGCTGCCCAGCCCAGGGCCAGGCTCGACTTGAGAGCTTGGTCCAACCGGCTGTTGCTTGGAGCGGCCTGCAGACCCACGTATCCACCACAACCTGGTTGGTCCGGCACTCTTGAAGAAAACTATCGTTTTCTCTTGAAGATGTCCACGTATTTTCCTGCAATATTTCTTGTACTCGCTGGGAATATGTTGAGTAACCGTGGACCTCTGTTTATATAGTGTTCTCTGATTGTACCTATGGCACCCCTTGCCCTTCACTGGTTCTGTTCTGCATTTCCATCCATATTGTTCACTCCAGTATGTTGTTTATTTTACTGTTTAGATTTGTGACCTGGTCCTCCAGTATTTTCCATATGTATATTATTTGATACTTCTCTCTTCTCCATTCTAGGCAGTACATTTGTCGAGCTTTGAGACGATCCCGTTAATTTAGGTGCCTTGTGTGTATAGGACCCTGACAGATAGTGGACAGCACTCTGGATTCGTAGTCCCGAGGTTCCGGGTTCGATCCCCCGGTGGAGGCGGAAACAAATGGGCAGAATTTCTTTCACCCTGATGCCTCTGTTAGCTAGCAGTGAATAGGTACCTGGGAGTTACAGCTGCTATGGGCTGCTTCCTGGGGGGGGGGGGTAACAAAAAGGAGGCCTGGTCAGCACCGGTACCGCGGTACACTGGTAGCCAAGTGGCAGTACTTATGCATTCAAGGTGGAGAATATTCTTGCAGGGGAATATTCAGGGGACGCTAGGCCCTGAAATAATCTAAAGATAACCTCAAGATTTATGCCGTGCATGTTCTCTGTATTCCCTCAAGTTCAAGTTCAAGTATGTTTATTGAGATAAGCAAGAAATACATCTCAAAGGGATAGAGTAGCTTAGGCTATTTCTACCCCCCTCTACTTAAAGTCCCTCAAGGGGCGCACAAATTCAGTGAGTCAAATACACAAATAACATTACAAGAATCCCATTTAACATTGCAGGTTAATATAGTAAGTACAGCATATTACAAGAATCCCATTTAACATTGCAGGTTAATATAGCAAGTACAGTATATAATCGTCACACTCTTGGGGTAAACTTCTTGTAGCTCCTAAGTATACTGTCTATCATACCATTATCACACATCCAAACAATTTGAATTCCCTCTTATTCCAGTAATCTCTCCTGCTCTGAAGGGGAAGTAATGGTAAAGTAAAGGGGAAGGTATTGGTAATGTATACTGGTATTGAACATCCATAATTTTGTTAGTAAGTTCATAATACTTTTTATATAAATGTCCTTTAACTAGCTTTGTTACTTTAATCAGTCACCCTCCCTTCTGATTTAATTAATTTACCTTGAAGTTTCTGCTCGAAACGCTGCGCGTACTAGTGGCTTTACAAGATTGTAATTACTATATTATGTATCCTCACAATCCCAATGTACCTTCTTGTATATAAATAAATAAATAAATAATAAATAAATAAATAAATAAATAAAAAATAAATTAATTAATGTCTGTATTCTTGAAAGAGCAAGTGTTGTGCAGGAGATTAGTGGGGTAGAAATAGCCTAAGCTACTCTATCCCTTTGAGCTGTATTTCTTGCTTATCTCAATAAACATACTTGAACTTGTGCAGGAGATTCTCCCGACCAACTAGACTACCATCCATAGTGAGGCCCAACCTCATAAAGTTGGACCTAAGAGCGCGTGCCGCTGATCTGGCATCTACATACTTCCATGAGATTTAAAATTGTTTGATTAGGCATAACTTTGTAGGTTGTACGTAAAATAAAGAATAAGAAACCTAATAAAATTTTAGAAAATATTCAAACAACGTCAGCACAGGCATGCTCCAAAATTCCATGATCACATTTCGCTAAATTGACTCCTTCTTGATGTAGTTGGTAGGGGAGAAAGAGAGGTCTTGTTTGGCTGGAGCGTTTATCACTATCTGGGACGCCAGAACAGAAGTTACCTTGAAGTGTTTCTGGGGCTTAGCGTCCCCGCGGCCCGGTCGTCGACCAGGCCTCCTGGTTGCTGGACTGGTCAACCAGGCTGTTTGACGCGGTTGCTTGCAGCCTGACATATGAGTCACAGCCTGGTTGATCAGGTATCCTTTGGAGGTGCTTATCCAGTTCTCTCTTGAACGCTGTAAGGGGTCGGCCAGTATCTCTGGAGTACCTGTTGCATCTCTGCTTTTCAACGGGGGGTATTCTGCACATCCTGCCATGCCTCCTGGTCTCATGTGATGTTATTTCTGTGTGCAGGTTTAGGACCAGCCCCTCTAATATTTTCCACGTATAAATTGTTATGTATCCCGCCTGCGCTCAGGAGTATACAGATTTAGGCTCTTTAGTCGGTCCCAGTAGTTTAGATGTTTTACAGAGTGGATTCTAGCTGGATTCCATGATGTGTACACATCTGGTAAGGTAGATGTTGAAACTTTATACTTGCTGGTGATGTATTTTCGCCGTGACAAAGATGCCAACGACGAAGGGAAGAGACAGATTACCCTGCTATGAAGGGGAATTGTGACACCTGGCACCTTCAGTTTTAAAGACCTTAATAGTTGGTATATTAAGGGCGAGGAAGATGTGGGAATATTTTATGCTGTGTGGTATTCTGTGGTATAATGGCTGATGTCACTTGTTTCAGACGCTACACACGGCACCGGCTTCGCAGCGATAAAGATGACTGCCCTGGGTCGACCTCAGCTCTTGGTGAGTAGCGCGCGCCCAATCATTGTCACTAGGACTAGGCTATACACATTCCAGTGCTGGGCTGTGTTTTTCCTGAGTCAGTTTTCTGGTTCTTGACCCCCCCCTCCTGCTGCCTTCTACTTAAAGGGAAGGATGGGGTTGTCGACTCACCGGAGACATCTCCCGTCACGCAGGGTGCACCTCCACAGATCTCCAGTTGGTAATGGCTTAAAAGGGCCACCACTTACCGGCTATTCATGCCCGTGCTACCTTTTGAGTGGCTTTATCTTTATCAATCAATCATGTTGTAGACTTAGCGCGAGGTGAAAAACATTCCCGAGTCACAGAGATTGCCATTCACAGACAAGCTACCAGTGATATATGCAGACTGGGATAAGACAACATTGGTTAACGACCAAAACCCAGGAACAGATAGTTTAGAGAACCGCAGCAGTAATGTGGAGGAAGAGGGTATTGTAGTACATAATAGCAGCAATATTGCAGAGTCAGGTAATATAAACGATGTGAGCAACAGTGAGACAGAGTGCATAAATGAAGGAATTGGGACGAAAAGCGGAGATGGCTCCAATAAAGAGGTAGACAAGACAGACACAGATATAAATACATTGAAAAACGCAAAACCGGAACACATTTGCAAATTCTACGCTAAAGGAATATGCAAATATGGAAAATTAGGAACAAAATGCCATTTTCTGCATCCTCGAAAATGCAGGAACATGTTGGCGAGGGGTACATGCCGTTTTGGAACAGGGTGTAGATACTTCCACCCCAAATTATGTCAATTTTCAATTAGGGACAAAAAATGCTACAATCTTCAGTGTCCGGAATTCCACGTGAGAGGTACACAACGTTATAGACGGGAAGATCAGTATGACACTACTGGCAGTTTTTTAGAGGAAGGCAGAAACAGAGCAGAAAATATAAGAGAGAGGAACAGTCAGATGGAACCACCACAGGATTACAGAGGGGAAGGGAGATACCCACAAGTCTGGAATACACATTACCAACAAACACACAGGTACTACACCACACAACACTCGCCCCACTACCGAAACTGGACGAATCACTTCGAAAACAACACACCCTGGACGCAAACACAGTGGCCCCCTTACCAGAGCCTCAGATATTAACACCAAGTAAGGCATCCAGCACTTCCACTACCACGATAACATCATTTATATTTGCCAACATTCAAGGTATAAAAACACGCAAATCCAACAAAGTTCACTTTATAGATGGTCTCCTTCATGAGGCAAATGCAGTGTTTGCAGCCCTAACAGAAACCCACACAAAGGACTACCATGATGGTGAAATATGGATCTCAGAGTACAATCTTTTCAGATGTGATAGGAAACACCGGCTTCAGGGTGGGGTCAGCCTATACATCAAAGACACACTCATCTGTACTGAGCTGCTAAACACCTCGAATGATATGGTGGAAGTGCTGATAATCAAAATAGAGATTATAAATGTAGTTATTGTCCTTGTATATAAGTCACCGGAGGCAAACCCTCAGCAGTTTAAAGACCAACTAATGAAAGTAGAACACTGCTTGGAAAACCTCACAAATCCAGCTCCGAACATCATTCTGCTTGGGGACTTCAACCTACGGCACCTGAAATGGAAGCACCTGGCTAATACAGTAATATCAGAAGAATACCAGGAAGTAGCCTTAATGAACAGGCATGCAAATGACCTGCTACGGATGTGCGACAGGTTTACCTTAAACCAGCAAATAGTAAACCAACCAGGAAGAGAACACGCTGGACCTCATTTTCACTAATAATGATGAATTGATCAGGAACATAATGATTACAATACCTGTTACTCAGATCACAACTTAATTGAAGTTATGACAACCATGGGAATAGACCTTCAAAACCAGTCCAGATTCCCGGGAGGAGATTTCAGCAATTCAACTTCATAATAAAACAGATAAACTGGGAGCAATAAACCAGGACTTCACAGAAATAACTGGGAAGAACAGCTAGGAAATGCGAACCTGAACCAGTGCCTGAAAAAAATAAGCTCATAGCACTAGAATATTACAAACCGCATCCCCTAAGAAAAAAGAGGAAGAGATGCAGATTGGAACGAGAACGTCGTTCCCTATATAGGCGAAGAAAACGAATCGGGTACAACTTGAGAGTCGCACCCTATCTCAGGAACGGCGAAGAAGGTTAGGTACGA
>WNGS01003388.1:13004271-13041650 GCA_020271785.1 Procambarus virginalis | reverse complement strand
AGTGAAAAATGAGGTCCAGCGTGTTCTCCTTCCTGGTTGGTTCTACATTTGCTGGTTTAAGGTAAACCTGTCGCACATCCGTAGCAGGTCATTTGCATGTGCCTGTTCATTAAGGCTACTTCCTGGTATTCTTTCTGATATTACTGTATTAGCCAGCCAGGTGCTTCCATTTCAGGTGCCGTAGGTTGAAGTCCCCAAGCAGAATGATGTTCGGAGCTGGGTTTGTAGGTTTTCCAAGCAGTGTTCTACTTTCATTAGTTGGTCTTTAAACTGCTGAGGGTTTGCCTCCGGTGACTTATTTACAAGGACAATAACTACATTTATATTCTCTATTTTGATTATCAGCACTTCCACCATATCATTCGAGGTGTTTAGCAGCTCAGTACAGATGAGTGTGTCTTTGATGTATAGGCTGACCCCACCCTGAAGCCGGTGTTTCCTATCACATCTGAAAAGATTGTACTCTGAGATCCATATTTCACCATCATGGTAGTCCTTTGTGTGGGTTTCTGTTAGGGCTGCAAACACTGCATTTGCCTCATGAAGGAGACCATCTATAAAGTGAACTTTGTTGGATTTGCGTGTTTTTATACCTTGAATGTTGGCAAATATAAATGATGTTATCGTGGTAGTGAAGTGCTGGATGCCTTACTTGGTGTTAATATCTGAGGCTCTGGTAAGGGGGCCCCTGTGTTTGCGTCCAGGGTGTGTTGTTTTCGAAGTGATTCGTCCAGATTCGGTAGTGGGGCGAGTGTTGTGTGGTGTAGTACCTGTGTGTTTGTGGTAATGTGTATTCCAGACTTGTGGGTATCCCTTCCCCTCTGTAATCCTGTGGTGGTTCCATCTGACTGTTCCTCTCTCTTATATTTTCTGCTCTGTTTCTGCCTTCCTCTAAAAAAACTGCCAGTAGTGTCATACTGATCTTCCCGTCTATAACGTTGTGTACCTCTCACGTGGAATTCCGGACACTGAAGATTGTAGCATTTTTTGTCCCTAATTGAAAATTGACATAATTTGGGGTGGAAGTATCTACACCCTGTTCCAAAACGGCATGTACCCCTCGCCAACATGTTCCTGCATTTTCGAGGATGAAGAAAATGGCATTTTGTTCCTAATTTTCCATATTTGCATATTCCTTTAGCGTAGAATTTGCAAATGTGTTCCGGTTTTGCGTTTTTTCAATGTATTTATATCTGTGTCTGTCTTGTCTACCTCTTTATTGGAGCCATCTCCGCTTTTCGTCCCAATTCCTTCATTTATGCACTCTGTCTCACTGTTGCTCACATCGTTTATATTACCTGACTCTGCAATATTGCTGCTATATGTACTACAATACCCTCTTCCTCCACATTACTGCTGCGGTTCTCTAAACTACTGTTCACAATAATGATGAATTGATCAGGAACATAATGATTACAAATACCTGTTACTCAGATCACAACTTAATTGAAGTTATGACAACCATGGGAATAGACCTTCAAAACCAGTCCAGATTCCCGGTGGAGGAGATTTCAGCAAATTCAACTTCAATAATAAACAGATAACGGGAGCAAATAAACCAGGACTCAAGAAATAAACTGGGAAGAACAGCTAGGAAATGCGAACCTGAACCAGTGCCTGGAAAAAATAAGCTCAGTAGCACTAGAAATATGTACAAACCGCATCCCCTAAGAAAAAGAGGAAGAGATGCAGATTGGAACGAGAACGTCGTTCCCTATATAGGCGAAGAAAACGAATCGCGGTAAACTTGAGAGTCGCACCCTATCTCAGGAACGGCGAAGAAGGTTAGGTAGCGAAATAGGAAAAATTGAACTCAAGCTACAAGAATCACTACAAAACGCAGGAGAGGGAAAGAGAGCAAAAGGCCATCAGTGAAATAGAGAGAAACCCGAAATATTTTTTCTCCTATGCAAAATCAAGATCAAAACCACATCTAGTATCGGGCCCCTGCGAAAGGAAGATGGAACTTTCACCGATGACAACAAAGAAATGAGCGAGCTACTGAGGAAGCAATACGACTCTGTCTTCAGCGAGCCATTAAACGCACTAAAGATCGATAACCCAAATGAATTTTCATGGATATGATACCAACATCAAATCATATATCAGACGTCACCCTATCCCCACTGGATTTTGAAGAAGCCATAAACAGTATGCCTATGCACTCCGCACCAGGCCCGGATTCTTGGAACTCCATATTCAAAAGAACTGTAAAAAACCACTATCGCAGGCCCTTCACATTCTGTGGAGACAAAGCCTAGATACTGGCGTTATTCCTGATATACTAAAAACAGCAGAGATAGCACCACTTCATAAAGGAGGAAATAAGGCAGAGGCAAAAAATTACAGACCGATAGCACTAACATCGCACATCATAAAATTTTTGAGAGAGTGCTAAGAAGTAAGATCACAAAATACATGGAATCACAGCATCTCCATAACCCCGGACAACATGGTTTCAGAACAGGGCGCTCTTGCCTGTCGCAGTTGCTGGACCACTATGATATGGCATTAGATGCTATGGAAGACAAACAAAACGCTGATGTTATTTACACAGATTTGCAAAAGCTTTTGATAAATGTGACCATGGTGTTATTGCCCATAAAATGCGCTCAAAAGGATTACCGGAAAAGTAGGCAGATGGATCTACAATTTCCTGACCAACAGAACCCAATGTGTAATAGTCAACAAAATAAAATCCAACCCGTCAACCGTTAAGAGCTCAGTCCCCCAGGGTACTGTGCTTGCTCCAGTACTTTTTCTCATCCTTATATCGGACATAGACAAGAACACAACCTATAGCACTGTATCATCCTTTGCAGATGACACTAGGATCTTTCAGAGTAGGCAACATAGAGGACACGGCGAACCTCCAGTCAGATGTAGATCAGGTCTTTCTATGGGCTACAGAAAATAATATGGTGTTTAACGAAGACAAGTTCCAGCTCATGCGCTATGGAAAGAATGAAAAATATAAAAACTGAAACCACGTACAAAACTCAGGCAAATCATAACATAGAACGAAAAGGCAATGTAAAGGATCTGGGGTACTCATGTCGGAAGACCTTACCTTAAAGAACACAATAAAGTAGCCGTCACAACTGCAAGAAAAATGACAGGTTGGATAACAAGAACTTTTCACACTAGAGATGCTATACCGATGATGACACTTTCAAAACGCTTGTGCTCTCTAGAGTGGAGTACTGCTGCACATGACAGCCCCTTTCACTGCGGGTGAAATTGCTGACTGGAGAGCGTGCAGAGATCCTTTACTGCTAGAATCCACTCGGTAAAACATCTAAACTATTGGGACCGACTAAAGAGCCTAAATCTGTATTCCCTTGAGCGCAGGCGGGAGAGATACATAATAATTTACACGTGGAAAATATTAGAGGGGCTGGTCCCAAACCTGCACACAGAAATAACATCACATGAGACCAGAAGACATGGCAGGATGTGCAGAATACCCCCGTTGAAAAGCAGAGGTGCAACTGGTACTCTGAGAGAGAACTC
This sequence comes from Procambarus virginalis, assembly GCA_020271785.1. Classification (NCBI taxonomy): domain Eukaryota; kingdom Metazoa; phylum Arthropoda; class Malacostraca; order Decapoda; family Cambaridae; genus Procambarus; species Procambarus virginalis. Next base: position 13,038,137 of record WNGS01003388.1, on the reverse strand, counting down.
TATCAACATCAGAGGCCCGAGACTGTTCAACACGCTTCCACTACACATAAGGGACATAACTGGCAAACCCCTCACAGTGTTCAAGAGAGAACTGGATAAGCACCTCCAAAGGATACCTGATCAACCAGGCTGTGACTCGTACGTCAGGCTGCGAGCAGCCGCGTCCAACAGCCTGGTTGATCAGTCCAGCAACCAGGAGGCCTGGTCGATGACCGGGCCGCGGGGACGATAAGCCCCGGAAGCACCTCAAGGTATCCTCAAGGTAAGGAGGTGGTGGTGGTGGTTGGGGGGGGTGGTTGTAAGCACGAGGTGGTGGTGGAGTGGTCTGTGAGCCTAGTCATCAAAGTATGTGTACACATCTGGTAACATAATGCATGTGTGAAGGAAGAAATGTATATGTTTAGCCAGTTGTGCCTGAGGGTAAATAAATGGAAAAAAGTGAAGTCTAATATTTTTGGCACCTATGTTTCAATAGTTTGAATCTCGCCTCACGTTCTTGAAGTTACAGGATTCAAGAACTCGCTCCTCCCCTCCCCCTCTCTTTTTCCTTCCTTTCTTTTAAATTGTTATATGGTTGATTATAGCCATCTTGTCTTGTGCTCTTGATGTTAAGAAATGAGGCGATATGCGAATATTACTGCCAAGAATGCTGAGTAAAGGTATAGTTCTTGCTAGGGTAGCGACCTGTTGACACTGTTACCAGCGTGGAGCTATTTACATATCGTCTGTGTAGAGATCCCCCCCCCCACCTTCAGATGCTGTTCAGATAACCTATCAAACTGTGATTGTAATGCTGCAGAAAATTCTTCCAGATTCAAAATAATTTTGATATAGTATGTTGGGCATGGCTCTCAGGTTCATGTGCTCGTCAGATTACTCTGAGTCTGGCCAGTAATTTGATGGGAAGCAGTACAACCATCTTTGCCGGGCTAACTTTCTTAATTCTTGTCTCCGACACTTTTCTGAGGTTGGAAGAAAACGCGCTCAGATTGGGGACTTGTTTATTTTATAATGGTAAATAATAAATTAATAATAAATAATAATAAATAATAAATTAATAAATAATAAATTAATAATAAATATATAATAAATAATAATACCAAATAAGCAATTATTTTTAATGAATCAAATAGTTAATTAGGGTGAATAATAAATAATTAGTGACTAATGCATAACAATAAAGTATTAAATAATAATAATGAATATCATTATAATAAAGTATTAAATCAATTACAATTAATAGTTACATCTATAGTTAGTAATTGAAAGTTGCATTATTTGAATTTACACTAATTACAATTCATGGTAATATTTCTTGGCTATCTGCAGGCTTATCACTTTGGGGGTTCCGGCGGAGCACCCCCAAAGATACTACAAATGCTTAGCAAGCTAGAACAAGTGTGTAGTGAGTTAATCTTATACTCGCTCCATTATCTCATTATCTTCATAGCATAACTAATTACAGAAGCTACAATCCTTTCCCCAATACTCTCCTCACCTTGTTGGAGGAAGCTGAGGTGTAATCACCATATAAGCAACGATATGATGAATAGAAGACACTACCTACACCAGAGAATAGCTGAAGGCTTGCCCTCTGCAACATGGTATCTTCAGGCAACTAAATTAGAAAGATTAAATATCCCAAAAGGAATCCACAGGGAAATAGCAGTTAGGTTATATAGACTACGTCTAGGTTACAGATGCAACTGGGAGATTGGTGAACCCCGACAGAGAGAGTGCATCTTCTGCCAAACTGTCGCAGAAAAGCCATTACTTCACTATCTTCTAGAATGTGAAGCAACCAACGACCTTAGAAGAGCTTTAAGAGTTCCTGAATCTTGCTGTGGCCACTCTGAAGCCATCAACAGAGCCACTCTCCTGGTCAACAAAGGTGTCCAGCAGCTGGACGCCCTCATAAAGACTGTGAAGCAGTATCCTCCCCCGCGATAACAGCTCGATGATTAAATGCAATGTCATAATAATGAAAAGAATTACGGAGAAAAAAAAAAATGTACCACTTAAGGGCTATTCATGCCCGTGCCACCTCTTGGGTGGCTTAATCCTTATCAATCAGGAGTAACCACCATTTGGTCACCATTTGGTCCGGGAGACATCTCCCGTCACGCAGGGTGCCGTCGCACCTCCACAGATCTCCAGTATCATCACTCGATACTGTTAATGGCTCATAAGGGCCACCACTTACGGGCTATTCATGCCCGTGCCACCTCTTGGGTGGCTTAATCTTTATCAATCAATCAATCGAATAGAAGACAGTACAGTCTCCAGTCAAGAATGTAGTACTTGGCTTGGGCAGTTCTAGTCGACCCAAGACGCTACAGCTTCGACACAGAGCAGACAGCAGACTACGACCGCATCAAGCCGCCACGCTCTCGCTCCCCGAGTTCAGACACTCACAATTCTCAATCGAGCCACCACGCTCTCCCACATAGAGCTCCACGACTCCGGCCTCACTCAGCTCTCTGCTCTGCTCCAGGCTTCGTCTCGACGTCTATGACACTGCTGTATCCAGGACTACTAAATAAATATGAAACTCACTAAACACTGTGTATCTAATCAACCCAACAACGTAACACAAACGTACGTTACAAGTGCCCCCTGAGGCTGTCTGTGCATTGTCCCTTTGAAAAGAAAACAGAGGATGCAGAGGATCCCAGGAGGAGGGTGGGCATTTTGTAAGCAAGCAGCTGCTTGCTTGTCGGGAAGAGGGGGCCACCCAGTCTGCAGGCAGAGCTTATATAACCTCGGCTGGGCGGTTAAATTCGGCTTCCAGACATACGTTTTCTCTTCCTCGGAAAACCCACCGTTTGTTGGGAAAAAGTGTTCTTAATCAGATGGACTATTTTAGGGACAAACATCGCATCTATACTTGTTGTAATTTGTTCCTTTCTCGAGTAGGTAATGCAGTTTAGTTTTCTTCACCGTTTGTCCATACCCACCATCTTGAGTGGTATTCAATTTTCATTATTATGTACCCCATACCCATCCCATGTAGTGGAACGGGATGGGTATGGGTAGTGGAACCGGATGGGTATGGGTATTGTCGCATTATCAACCGATATACGTTGGTACCCATGTCGAAATTATGAAACTAGTTTTTAATTAATTTCTTGTCAAAATGTGTTCCAAGTGTTCACATTATGATACACAAATGAACACAGGTAAACAGCTAGCATTTTTTACGGAGAGTGATGAGTGGAATGATGTACAGTACCTTGACTGAGGATGGTGCTGGTAGATTCCACTGTTCTGCTCCTAAAGTTTCCTCAGATAATTTGTTATTGATTTCATGTATTAAGACACCTTTGTACATGTGTACAGTATTCCAAACTTTAATTCCTCTCGTTAATTTCTGGCATGTTCATTTTATTAGATAATAAGCAGTTTGCAAATGTTTAAACACATTAATATTTTGTTGACTGGTTATTTAATATATTTTTACAGATGCAGCTTTCAGAAGTGATAGCAAAAGCACGGCAGTATTTTACCCAAGTGACAGGAGAGTCTGGGCCTATCCTCTTCTCTGACATTAAAACAGATGTATTTGAGAAACGTTTCCGTGAGGAAAACATGCTGACCGATAATCCTGCAGTAAGAAAATGGTTAGACAGCATGACCTATGACAAGAAAGGTTTAATTCATCTGTTCTCCTGGTCAGGGCTGATAGATGCTAACATCCTCTTGAGTGACCTTTTCCACGTGCCTAGCCTTAACTCTGGGCAAATGGAACCAATTATCTCTGCACTTACTAGGGAGGAGGAAGAGATGTTTAAAAATATGATGCGCAGGCTGCATACTATTTTCCAGGCAAGTTTTACATTTAACAAATTAAAAGGTTGATCTTTGATTATTGCAAATTAATTTTTAAGATCTCATTTTATTTTTAAGTTTACAGATACTGTATGGTAAGCACTATATATTAGAGTAAGACTTTTTGTACTTAATAAAAAATATTATATTTTTTATTTATATTATTAGGTAGCGTCATTTCCCAATTGCTTAGGCCCCGTAGATATAGAATGTGACTATTATTCCCAAAACATTTTCATTTTGTAACCAGGATGGGCTCTTGCCAGAATGTGACCAGTCTGTTAAGGCACTCTGAACCTTAATGAATGGTGCTTCTTTAGGTACAGCACATCAAGGAGCCTCAAAGCCGTGCTGCTCCATAAGGGGAAAAGGTACTCCTTTTTTTCCCTGACTTGCTCAAAACACCTTGAAGAGGATTACAACAGCAGCATGACCTTGGTAGACACCTTAAAGTAGTATGAGTATGGCTGGGAGATCATCAGACTTCAAGTTGTGGCATTTCTGATTGGTCTCCATGATGGTTTTACTTTGTGTCCCTGCTGTCCCAAAGACAGCAGGGACACAAAGGTATTCTACTACAGGCAAGGCAGACCACATTGGATGAGTTCTCCATGGAAAGGACCAACATAAAGTTGGAGCCACTGTTGGACCTATAGAAGATGCATAAAATTGGACCTTATGAAGTCATTTGTCTCAGCATTAGGTATGGAGATGGCAGCCTTAAAGTATCTTAATGGCTTCCCTTCCCTTAATGGCTTCTGAGGCAAGGTCAAAGCTTGTCTTCATTGGACCACAGATAAAGATGACCCTGATGTGCAAGAAATTCTGCCCAAAAGCTCACTAGGAAGGATAAAGTGGCTTGGAACAGCTTTATTGCAGTGGTTCAGAATTTTCTAGGCAATCAAAAGGCCAAAACTTGATGAACTATGGAACAATGGGCTGCATGATGTTCAAGTTGGTATTCATGCTGCTCTTCTTGATAAATTCAACGAGAACATGGTAGTGTACTCAGAGCAAGGCAAGTGCTTCCACCAGGATATACTGGACTTTAGATGCTATAACTAAAGACAGTACTGGTATAATAAAAATTTGATGGGAGAGACTGCATTTGGGGACTGTATCATGAAAGTGCACAATTGTAACTCAAAAAATTACTTGCTTCTAAATCTTCTGTGGCAATTTTTGTGTTGCTTAGTATTAATACATGTTAATTTTGATTCGCGTGTTTTTGTTTTCTGACTTTGTGAACAAAAAAACGTAAATTTCTGTTTTCTCATTGAAAATAGGTCAATTTCAAAATATTTGTCCTGGTCACAAAAGCAAAATTAGATGCGAGTAAATCTCTACTGCCAAGCTGGGAAGACTGTGTAGTAAAAATTAAGAGGTAAATAATAGCAACTTTCTATACTTTTTAGGCAAAAACCACAGTCTTTGAATACTGTATACATTACATTTAACTAACTTTGCTTCTTGGAAGGGGGCCATGAAGATGATTCAGGTTGCATAACAAAATTCCTCTGTACTTTTTTTCAAAATTTTGGTTAATATATTGTCAGGCAAAAACAAAGCAATACAGTATACCAATCTGATGCAGTTCCCTTGCTTCCTAGTCTCCAATTTCTTTGGTTGTTGTGGTATGAAGTAAAGTGTAATGAAATATTTTTACCGTACAAATTCATTGCTGTTTTACATTTAACACCTCGCACACTTTTTTTTCCTTGATTCCTCAGCTTTATAGTTTAATTTTATTTTGTTGATCGTTTATATTCACGTTAATCTTGATAAATTTTAAAAGAAGGTTGAGTTGTGTGAAGTTTTATCTGCAGTACTATCCCTTTTACAAAATGTTTCTTCATATACTTGCCTGGTGAAAAGTTTATAGGTAGGCTTTATAAAGGAAAGAATTTTTTGTAATCATTCATTCTTCTTTCAGTATGCTAAAGAATGTGATGTAAGAGTGATGGTTGATGCAGAACAAACTTACTTCCAGCCTGCCATATCTCGCCTCACCTTAGAGATGATGAAGAAGTATAACCAGGAAAAAGCAATAGTATTTAATACATACCAATGTTACCTGAAAGAAACTTTTAACAACCTCTCCCTTGACCTTGAACAGTCGTATCGCCAAAAATTCTATTTTGGTGCCAAGCTTGTGCGAGGGGCTTATATGGAGCAGGTTTGTACGGAAGAGCAGTTTTTAATGTTTCTAAAACTTGGATGATTTCCTATTTAACATGTACTGTGTGAACTGTTTTATTTCCTTTAATAGAATTTAGGGGGCACAGTAGCTTTAGTCCAGTTATCTGGCACGTCGCTCCCCTGCCATGCCATCTGATACCTAACTTTTTTCCCAAATATCAACCTCACATTGCAACATTTTTGCAATTATTCCATTTATGCCAGAACTTTTTTGTCTTTAATCTGTTCATATATTAATTATTTAACCCTGAAAGTGCAGTTATTGTCTTGCGCAGTGCTTTCATCGTCAAATGAAGATCAATGTCAGGTCGGTGCTTGAATAACATTGCTTCCCATGTCGTCATTGTCAAACAGTCAGGGTGAAAAAGATGAGGACAAGAACGATCGGGAAATCATTGAAACAATGATAAACTGATAGGCAAGGAGGAGGAGGAGGAGGATTTAAGTGTTTTCTGTGCAGGGAGGACAGATAAACCTGAAGCAAATCTGGTATGCATAAGCATTGCAAATTCTGGACACCGGAGGAGGATACTCAACAGTGCACACAAACTAAAAGTTCTTGAAGGGTATAACCAAGTTTACATTTCCCCAGACCTTTTAGGGTACTAAAAGGCAAAACTAAAAGAGTTAAGAAATGCACATTTAAGATTTAAAGCTAAAGATCAGGCAAGGGCAGGTGTTCATGATAGTAGATGGAGAAAGATGAAAATTATGATGTAGTCCTTCGTACAGCCAGTCAGAACTAATCCTTTGTCTTGGTTGACAAACAAACCCAAAACCAGTGATGAACGGAAAAGTAATGAGAAAAGGGGAGCATTCTCTGTTCCCTAAGAACAATGTCAGGAGTTTGAATTGCTTCTACACAAATGCCAGAAGCCTAGTAAATAAATTTGATGCCTTGTGTGCCTACGCTGAGGCTGAGAATCCAGACATTGTCATCGGTGATACACTGGGACGAGAGGACATTATAGAAGGGGAATTCCATCTCCCAGGATACCATCCAGCACTCATAAAGGACAGAAGAACATGAGCAGGTGGTGTAATGCTGTATGTGAAAGGGTCTGAATACAACCACCAATGAGGAATTGAATGTCATGATCATTAGTCTGTATGGTGCGACATACTAGCTCAAGATGGTTGTTAACTGACAGTGGACAGGGCTGACACTGCAGCACCAGAGGAAGTTGCTGATCTGCATAATGTGATCAATGTGGCATAAGAAACTTAAACCTTTATAATAGGGAACTTTAACCACAAGACAATAGATTGGGTAAATCTAACATCACAGGCAGGAGAACAATTTCTTGACCTGATACATGCAGCATGTGGTAGAACCCACTTGAGGTAACATAATTCTAGATCTTGTGCTAACACTGAAGAGAGCATGATTGATTAAATTTAGGTAGAAGAAAAACTCACCCCTTTGTGTGATTACAATATTCTAAGATGGTTTACAATTATTGCAACCTATATGAAGTTTCTTTAAAGTCCATGATGATGACTTTCTAGATTACCACACAGGAGACTATAAAGAAATGAGAGGAACTGCAAAATGACTCCTGAGGAGAGGTGATAGGCGACTATGGCATGGAAGCATCATGGGGAAAATTTCAAGGTAATCGCTGAACTTGTTAAAAAATGTGTTTTGAAAAGGAGACAGAAAAGAAAGGGAACTAGATGGAAAAAGACAGATGGTAATAAAATCGAATCTGCCCATAGTAGGAAAACAGCATGTCAAGGATTTGGGAATAATGATGTCCGACGATCTAACTTTAGGGAGCATAACCAAGCAAATATTGCGTCAGCCAGAAAAATAACAGGATGGATTACGAGAACTTTCAAATCCAGGGATCCCATCACAATGGTTGTACTCTTCAAGTCACTTGTGTTGTCCCATCTCAAGTACTGCTCAGTACGTGTACTCACTTCCCCCTTCAGAGCAGGAGAGATTGCTGAAATAGAGGGAATACAGAGAACATATACGGCACGCATAGACGAGATAAAACGCCTAAATTATTGGGATTGGCTCAAAGCTCTCCAAATGTACTCGCTAGAAAGGAGACGAGTGAGATACCAAATAATACACATGGAAAATACTGGAGGGCCAGGTCCCAAATCTACACAGTAAAATAACAACATACTGGAGTGAGCGATATGGAAGAAAATGCAGGATTGAACCAGTGAAGAGTAGAGGTGCCATAGGCACAATCAGAGAACACTGTATGAATATCAGAGGTCCGCGGTTGTTCAATGTCCTCCCAGCGACTATAAGAAATATTGCCGGAACAACCGTGGACATCTTCAAGATGAAACTGGACTGTTTTGCAAGAAGTTCCGGATCAGCCGGGCTGTGGTGGGTATGTGGGCCTGCGGGCCGCTCCAAGCAACAGCCTGGTGGAGCAAACTCTCACAAGTCGAGAACTCACAAGTTCTCACAAGAATTCCCAGAACCCCATCAAGCAGGAGCTTTGATAACTAAGCAGAATCTCTGGAGAATGTGTGTGTATCCACGATGAACGTCATTGATTGAGGTACATAAAAGGGCATTAAATACAGCCACCCAGGAAATAATCTCGGCCAAAAGAAACTATTAAAAAAAAAGTTGCCCAAAACATAAAGGAAGATTTAAAGTTGTTCTATGCCTATATAAGAAGTAAAACAAAGGATTTGATAGGAACCTTAAAAGATGACTACCCAAGTTATAATGGACAATGAAAGGGCAGCAAACACTGTGAGTACTTGACATCAGTGTTCACACTAGAGATTAGACAACATCCCATTACCCACACAAATGTTTGAAGGAGGTAAAGAGAGAACGAATTAAGGGATTTAATAAATTTGACATAATTAAAGAAGTATGTCGCACTCATAATAATTCAGTCGGGGGACAGGAAGACAATGTGTATTCATACACGTTTGGCTTTTATCGAGATCCTCCCCAACGCCAAATTACTGACCCCACTAACTCGTAAGTACCTCCTCACTGCTAGGTGAACAGAGGTATTAGGTAAAAGGAAATGTGCCCAGTCAATTCTGTCCTGCCTGGGATTCGAATCCGGAATTCTCGATTGTGCATCAAGAACGAACCTGACTGTACTACCAGGATCCTAAATGTGTGACATAATTAACTTCATAATCTGTCCAATTTGCAATGTGCAGTCTATTTATAATCATTGCCTGTGTGTGTTCTCAGCCTCAAATGTGACCTGCCATCCCCTACCCCAGATAGAAATGGCTGAAAGTTAGTGATTGATAAGTCTTGTAGCAATTGGCATTTCTTCCTTTCTGTACCTTTAGTATGAAAGTGCAAAGTAAAGTCTACCAACCAGCAAATAATAGATCAAACAAAGGGTGTTTTGCCTGATATCTGTACAACCAAACCTGGGGACAGCACACTAAGAGCTCTCCCTCTTGGAGAGAGGGCCATCAACAATGTCTGTGGTAAGAATATTGCTGACATGAAGAGGATGTATGAGAAGATTGAGGACTTTGCTCATTTACCTCATCACCAGATGCTTGTTCCTCCCTAGGCTGACCTACTTTCTTAGATGTTCACCATCTTTCAAGAGCCTTAAGCTAAAGTAGTTATCTACTTTATTGGGATATTTCCTTAAAATTGTTAGATCTTAATGCAGACAAAAATAGTTAAGTGGTGTGTATTTGTTAATTATTAAGCTAGGGGGAAATGTATAAGTATCATAACTTTGAAAATAAGCTTGCCTCTAGGAACTATGTCCTAGTGGTGTGTATATAATATTACATTTTCTAGACTATGCATTAACTTAAATCAGCTCGGATAACTATGAAGTTACTTGGCTTTCAGTTCTACAGAGGCAACCAAACAAACTTATTAGTTTTACCTTTCTAGCCTAATAAAGTAGTTACTATAATAACAAATACTGTACATGTAGCCATTTATTAGTTATGTAATATGATGGTATAATTTCTTACTAAATGCTGTAAATGTTTAGGTTTTTAAATCATTTGGCTATGCTCACATTATTATGATGTATCTGTAAAATAATTTTTCCTTTAGGAACGTGCCCGTGCTATTGCGCTTGGTTATGAAGACCCAGTTAATCCTAGTTATGAGGCTACTACAGATATGTATCATGAAAGTCTTAATGAATGCCTTCGACGAATTAAAATGAATAAATCGATAGGAGAACCACAAAAGGTAAGGGCATCAGTTGAACTGTTTATAATGTATACCAACATTCATTATTCTGTATGAGTAGAAACAAAAAATTCTAACTTTCATTATACAATAATAATAGTGGTAGTAGCATATTAACACAGATGTACATAGATACGAAACACAAAAGGGGAAAGTCACACGGATAAAACAAGTACAGTACATTGCATAAAGCTACTAATATTGGCGGAAGTGTTTTGGGCATAACTTGATATAAAATTTAGATTGTGTAAAGGTTTAAGGTAGACATTTAATACTAACAGGAAGCAAGCTAACAAAAAATTGTGCAAGACACTTTGCAAATTATATACAGCTTTCACGGAGGGCATAACATGAAAAGGAGGAGGAGAAACTGAAAAAGTATTATTAGGAAATCCTTAAAATTAAGGGGGAGATGAAACATGATTGAATTGTAGAAGGTTATGAAAATAATTGATAATTTAACAAGACATTAATAAACAGCTGCTGCTTTAACAGTTCATATAGTATAAAGTTACACATTCTAAAAGTGGATGAGAATAATAAAATTAACGTATAATACTTCATGGTATATTGGAATACTGTAGCTCTATTTGGAAAAGGCAAATATGAGGTTATTAATAAGTAATGATCACAATAACAGCAAATTACAGGTTATGTGGAATGATTATATTTATGGATGTGTAGTTAGAAAATCATTTAAGAAAACACACAAAGGTGCAACAAAAATATTTGAACGTTTTTGTTTGCATAGAGATTGGTAGACGGTTCGAACAAATGAGATGATGGTGGAGGCCAAAATCGTCAGTACTGTAGTTTCAAAGCATTATATGACAGAGTATTGGGAAGATGGGACACCACGAGCATAGCTCTCACCCTGTAACTACACTTGGGTAATTACACACATTTGAAGGATTAAGGAAATTGTTCGTGACTGTTGTGAGAACAAAACTGGAATATGCAGCAGTTGTATAGTGCCCATATTTCAAGAAGCACATAAATAAATTGGAGAAGGTGCAAAGACATGCTACTAAATGCCTTCCGGAACTGAAAAACGAGCTACGAGAGGCTAATGATGTTAAATATGCCAAAACTAGAAGATGGAAGGAAAGAGGCTGTATGATAACCACGTACAAAAAAAGTAACATTAATCAATAAATTTGAGAGGTATTCTTGAAACCTGTAACTTCAAGAACATGAGGGCATAGACTCGAACCAAGGAAACAAAGGGGCTAAAAAAAATATTAAAGTTTTCTTGCAAACAAGAGTGGTAGATAATTGGAACAGTTAAATGAGAAAGTGGTGGATGCCAAGACCATCAGTAATTTTAAAAGTATCATATTGTAAAGGGAAGGGCTTTTAAAACAGAGTTAGGAAGCAGAATGCCAACCGAGTGTGTTGATTCGGGTACAAACGTGTAACTACTGGGTAGCTATTTAGTATTTAAATTTCTCCTCCACCAGATTGCCATCATGATAGCTTCCCATAATGAAGATACTGTTCGCTACACTGTTAACAAGATGTCTGAATTTGGAATCCACCCTCTGGACAGGGTTCTGTGTTTTGGTCAACTTTTGGGAATGTGTGACCACATCTCCTTACCTCTAGGTAAGTCTGGGATTGTTTAATTCTTTGGGATGTGTGTGTTTTATTTAATACATTGTTCATAGCAAAGCCTGTACAGTATTGCATGTTAACTCATTAGGTAATAAGCAAAAGTCTATGGTTACCTATTGTTACTTTGATCAGTTACTTTGTCATTTTCAAACTGATTTTTTTTTTTTTTTTAATCCAGTGTTCTCATTTCTGATTTTCCTTAGTACAGTGGAACCTCTATTAACGAGTTTAATCCGTTCTGGCACCGAGCTCCTTACCTGGAAAACCTGTCTTAAGAAACAAATTTCCCCATTTAAAATAAAGGAAATAAATTTAATCTGTTCCACTCCCAAAAACATCCATACTTGTAATTTGCTGCGAGTGGCTTGCTCATTACTGGAAATACTCGTTAATAGAGCCGCTCGTTAATTGAGGTTCCACTGTGTTTCCCTATTCATTATTTTACCAAGATGTCTTCCCAAGGAATCCACCTGTAATCTGAGCATCTGGCATCCAGCTGGAATCCTGTAACTTCATTTCCCATATACAGTATAAGTGATAAGGCTCTCATCTGGTCCCCATTCATCAATACAATCTAAATAGACAGAGAAAATAGTTTGAAATCTGTAAATAAATTGGCCAAAAAATAGGTCACAACTCCTGCCATCTGTGGCTGATTAACATGTTGACCAATTTCGTTCCAACTTCACATGCTTAGTGCCAGATGTGCATTCTCCAAGATGTAGAAGTTGCAACAAAATCTGCTTAGAAACAAAGGAAAGAAAGAGAGGTAGAAGAAAAAAATTATCAGCTTTTTGTTCAAGGGGGACATATAAATATTGCCATTAGGCAATGTATTTATGATAAAATACAGCATAACAGCATACTAACTCATTATTAAATGTGAAATTTGGCCCTCCAGGTGGCACCAGCTGCGTATCGACTTTGTAGACCCTCCTTACTACTACTTTTCTTTGTGCGTCGAACAGGTGCTTGCATCTCTCTATCCCTGATTGCCAGTAAATAGGTGGTGTTACCGTTATCAGTACTGGTTGCTGCCCGTCACTGCACGCATTTATTTTAAAAAATATTGTACAAAAAAAATTCTGAACAATTGGGATTAAATTTCCACGACGCTGATGCCAAATAATGGGAGATTTGTTTAAAATTTTTCACTATTTTTCATTTTAAAAAGTCTGTCATCGGGCCCCATTAAGGGTTGGTGTTGGTAGTTAGTTCCCTAGCAGGTCTCTTTCTTGGAAAGGTTATAGGGTTCCCTTGAGTCGGCTGCTGCTTGCATTTTCTCTGGATGTTTCTTGGCTTTGTATTTGTTGCTATCCATCCTTTGTCTCCAGTCTGTATATTCCAGGCCAATGGGCATTTTCATCCCTGGTTCTGTTGTTTGTTAATGTTGGCCATGCCTCCTTCATTGACTGTGGCTTCTTGGGTGGTGGTTGCTGTAAGGTTCAGGACTTTCCATTTAAGTCGGTTCAGTATACTGTATTCACTAATTTTGTTTGCAGGTCAATTGTCTTGTCTTTTCCCCAGAGGTGGTGCTGGCGGGAATGTTTTGGCTCCTGCTTCAGGCTGGATCCTCTCGTCAAGGTTAATCTGGCCTCATTTGTTTGGGGTCAAGGTCTCCTCCCTCACTGAGGCTTGAGGTCCCAGTCTCTTAGCTAGCAGATGTTTTCCTGCTTTATGGGGTTTTGGCATGCTTTTTGCCATTCCCATGCACATGTGTACCTTGCAGCCAAGTTTGTGTTTTAGGCAGCTTGTCTTTGGATTAGGTAGATACTACCTCCTTGGATAGGTGGTGATATTGTCGCTGGCTGGGATGCAAGGTACTGTGCAGCTGTCTTATAATACGCTTAGCCGCCGGTTCTGTTCCTCCTGGAGATGTGCTTTTGCAGGGTGTTTTTCTTTTTTTTTTTGTTTTGCAAGGTGTGGCTGTAGGACCACTTGCATTACTTTGGTGGCCCTCCACTAGGTCCCCATGATTGCACATGTCGCAGGGGATTAGCTTTTGTTTGTTTGGTAATTCTGGGATAACCAGTTAGCAGTACCTTGCCTGGGCTTGCCTTAGCAGTTAGCCTAAGGGTCCTGGAAAACCCCATTGAGGCTCATTGGTCCAATGGATGCATCCTCAGTTCCATCTCGCTTCGTGCGAGTTTGAAGGTTGCTATGTTCCCTCGTCTCAGGGTGACATTCACCGTCTTTGCCTCTGCCATGCTGTCTGTTGGGTCAATGACACCTTTGACCTGGAGTCCTGCAATTGGTGTTCTTTGCTTGTACTCTAGTTCACCCAGTCCTCTGATACTAATATTTGGATTCGGGCAGCTTCCGCATTGTAGCAACCTAAACCTTGCATGCAACGGGCTAGGTTGGTAAACTTTCCAGATGCCCCGCAGCTGCCCTGCTTGGGTTATTGGGACTCAGACTTGGGGGCGTTAGTTGCTTTGACTTTGGTTTCGTCCGTGCCCCTTATCCTTTCTCTGTTGTAGTTCACCCTGTCCCCCCCCCCCCCTCCCCTGCTCCTGGCTCCCAAACTTCTGAAGGTTTCAAAGTCAAGGCAGGGCTTTCTTGGTGATGAGACTTGGGCGGCTTCGGAGTCTGCCCCTTCCGGATTGGCGGCAGAGGCATTCGAGCTTGTCCCTCCTGCCAGGGCTTTAGAGTCTGTGGTAGAAAATAATAAAAAAAAAAAACTTTTCTCTAAAGGCAGAGGGTTTGGAGGACGGCTCTGCCCTGGGTCCTGATGTGGAAGATCCTGAGACTGGGGAGGAGTTGACTTGAAGTGGCCAAGTCACTTCACTTGGCCACTTCAAGGCCAAGTGAAGTGGCCAAGTTCGGCACGCTGTTTCCTTAGGCATGCGGTGGCATTGGGTGACTCCTCCTCCTGTAAGAGAGGGGGGGGGGGTTTGGGGCCGGTGGGGCAGGCCTCTTTCCCTGCGCGCTGTCGGGTCATCCTGGAGCGGGTACACTTGGGGGTGTTGAAATGACGGCGTCCCTCAGGTGGGTTTCCCGCTTGTTTCCAGTTCCGAAACCGGACTGTGTGGATCTGCAGTTCATTCTGGACTTGTCTCATCTGAACCCCTGGGTCTTTTGCCCCTCCTTTCAGACGACAACTCTGTTCCAGGTCCAGCGGCTTTTGGTGCCGGGCACTTTGTTCCCTGGACCTCCGGGATGCGTATTGGTACGTCCGGAGTTCAGGGACTGGCTCGGTTTTGTTGTGGGGTGGCAAGCTTACCTTTTTCATTGCCTACCATTCGGCTTGAATCTGGCACGCATTTTTCACATGCCTTACCCAGGTCATGGTGACATGTTTGCATCTGTTTGTGGTTTGGGTTCTGGCTTACCTCGATGACTGGCTGGTCTGGGTTTCCAGCTGGTCATCATGTCTGCTCACCAGGGATTTGGGTCTTTCCCTGCTCTTTGGGTTCTTGGTGAACTGGAGGAAGTCCCATTTGGTTCCTTCTCAGTTTCGGACTTAGCTGGGTCTTGTGTGGAACTCTCGGACCCGTTCCTTCTCTCCCTTCAGCAGCATTGCTGCAGCTGCAGTCCCACCTTCGACTGTTTTTGGAGGATACCTGGGTCACTAGTCGGTTGTTTGAGCAGCTGTGCGGGATTGAACTTCGCCATGCTGGTCTACCCGTTGGGTCAGATCTGACTTCAGCGGTTGTTCTGGTTCCTTTCAGGGACGTCCCTTCCGCCGCTCTCACGATCACTGGGTCCTGGGGGCCTCACGGCACTTGGGGTCTAAAGTAGACTGCTGCATCACCTGCTTGCTCTTCGGTTTTTTTGGATTCGGTGCTGTGGCGCCTACCCAAGCCCTCACTTGATGTGTTCATGAATGTCGTCTTTCGGCTGGGGTTTTGTGACCAGTGCTCACCACGCCAGCCAGGGGTGGTGGGGACCAGTCTTTCGTCGGGATCACAGCACAGTGCTGGAGTTCGCGGCGGTGTGGTTTTCACTTCGGAGGATTTGTCGCTCGCAGAGCGATGATTCGGCTCCATTCAGACTGCTCCCTGGTGATTCATTGCCTGAACCGAGGGGGTTAGGTGCGGTCCTTGGCTCTTTGGGGCTGGTCGCTTCGGGTGACTCGTCTGCTGAGTTCTCGGGGTTTGGCTCTCCTGGCGGTTCATATCCAGGGGTTGTCCATCCTGGCGGACGGCCTGTCCCTGTTCATTCCCCTGTCTACGGAATGGATGGTTGATGTAGACTCGTTCAGTTGGCTCTGCTAGACGTTTGGGCGCTTGGAGGTAGACCTCTTCTCATGTGCCTGGTCAGGGCGTCTCTCGGTACGTTTGGCACCCTTTCTCGACTGCGAGGCTGTCGGGGGTCGATGCCTTTCGGCTGGACTGGTCGAGGTGAGATTACCTGTACCTCTTTCCCCCAGTTCAGTTGTTGCTCCAGGTCCTGGTTCGCTTGCAGACTTATCAGGAAAGAGTTGTCCTGTTGGCCCCGTGTTGGCCATCCCAGCCTCGGTTTCATGCACTGCTTGCTTGGTGTCCGAACCAGAGGGTCTTCCCGCGGCTCTGCCTCTTTCAGCAGATCAGTCCGGTATGTGGCTGGTTCGATCTTTCTATCTGGTCTTTCTGATGTGGGTTTATCACCACTTGCACGGTGATAGGTGGCTTCGTTGATGCTGTCCCATCTGCAAGTTTCGTCTCGAAGTATGAAGTTTCCTGGTGGTCCTTTTGGTACTTTGTCTCTTTGTAGGTTGTCTTCGATTTCTGATCGGGATGGTTTGTCCTCTCTCTCTCTCTCTCTCTCTCTCTTGGTTGTTTCAGGACCACCATCTTATGCCAAATACTGTCGCCTCGGATCATACGGCGCTGGCAGAGCCACTTCAGCTTGTGCTCGGGGGTGGATGTCACTTCTGCTCTGTTCCGCAAGCTTTCTCGGGCGTTGTTTCACCTCCAGCCTGCTCATGTGCCACTTGAGCAGTCCTGGTTGTTGGACTGGGTGCTATCTCTTCTCTCCCCTCCTGTAGTTTGTAGTGACCTCTTTGGTTCAGGACTGTTTCTCTAAGGCTCTCTTGTTGGGTTTGGCTTCTGGGGGTCGGGTTGGGGAGCTTCATGCTCCCTTCTGGCGCAAGGGTTTCTGCTCTTTGTCCTGATGGTCGGTTTGTTCATTTGCAGTAGACTCCTTTTCTGACAAAGAATGTGACTGCTGCTTTCTGGAGAGGTCCTGGGGGCTGTTGATGCTGGTTTGGTTCGGCCGGGGGTGCATGTTGTCTAGTTGCGGCTCTTTGCCGTTACTTGCGCGTCACGGCTTCTGTGGCAGAGGACGTGCTTTGGGTTGACTCGGTTTTCCTTTTTCCCTGTTCGTTTCCGTGTCTTCCAGGTCGTCCGCAGGATTATTCGGCCCAGCCAGCCTGCGGTCTATCCCCATGCCCACGACATTCGTAAGGTCGCGGCTTTGGCTACTGTTTTTTTTTTAGGTAATATGTCCTGGGCTGACATTCGGGTATAGGGCTTTTGAAGGTCGAACAGGGTTCTGGCCTCGTGGTACCTCGTTAATGATCCTGGCTCTTCTCGGGCATGTGTAGTCTTGGGTTGCAGGTTGCAGCCATTTGTCTCGACTTTGAGTTGAGGAGCAAGTGGCGGCCACCTCCCAGTAAGTCCCTCTTTTACTTTATCTTTGGTTAGGTAGCTCCGGGGAGCCGAAGGGGCTCTTCACAGAAAACCAGCGTTGAATGTAATGAAACACCATTTTCTGGGCGAGACCCGGAGGCACCCCGGAATCCCTCCCTCCCTCCCTTCTGGTCGGCATTTTTTTTTCCTTTTTGATAATCAGCCTCTGAACTGGGGTTGTGTAGCCAGAGGGGGTCTGGGGACCCCTTCCCCCCTCCTGGGGATGGGGGGGGGGTGTTAGTGATATGCTTGTTTGCTTGTTTTCTTATTGGAGTTCTGTTTGCTCGTTCAGCTTTTGGTTTGCAATTTTTTACCAGCTGTAGTTTGTTTTGGGATTCCTACCTTTCTGGGTGCCTGATCTGGTAGATGGCATACATAGACTGCTTCCAAAAACATGGGGGAGGAGAGTTCTATAGGCCATTACTCCTCGTGCTTCTCTGAGGAGGGGCCAGGTTCTGGCTCGTGGTCCCCAGTCGGCTAGAACTCCATCGATTGACTGTTGCCATGGTCTAATATATAAACATCAGCCCAGTATAGTTCCAGGGAGCCTCTGGGGCTCGCCCAGAAAATAGCATTTCATTACATTAAACGCTGTTTTTTTCTTGATCATTCATATACAGTATGATCTTTTTGATATGTAGCAATAAACACACTCGAGCAGTTTGTATTTAATTTTTAATATATCTCTACAGTGGTACCTCGAAATACGAGTGTTCCTGTATACGAGTTTTTCGGAATACAAGCAGGATTCGCTCGGAAAATTTGCCTCGGAACACGAGGGAGTTGATACGTGTACAGGCCGACTAGCGCGTGGTGGCACGGCGATCGTGCCTCAGTTTACCAGTACCTTGTGCCCAGTGACTATCCCGCCTGAATTCTCAAGGATTTATGTTTTTTTTGTCAGATTTTTGGCCATTTGAGCATAAAAATTATTATATATCTCGCCATGGGTCCCAAGAAAGCCAGTGGTAAGGTTCAACCTAAGAAAATAGTGCAGCGTTTCGGGCGATCGAGGGGCAACACTGAAAAGTGTGTGCTCTTTTCACTGTTCTGACATTAATTTCTGATGTATGTATTTCATTTTTGTACCAATGTGTTCACAATAGAATGTTCTAGAAAAACATATGTTTAAAATGTCACCAAAGCATGAGTTAGACCAGCACCAAATAAAGAACTACGTTGATCACTAGCCATTGTTACAAACCGTTCATTAATGCTCGTGACCCACACAGCAACAAAATCTTGTAGTGTAGGGACATTTACCGATGCTGCAATCTCAAGGTGGGTCACCAGTATAATCCCATGGTTTGTACAGGCAAGAATTAAAATTAATCACCCCCTTAGGACTAAGTAATCACTCGATTAAAAATAAATATTTATTATAAATATATTTCAGTTAATTATCAATATTATAGGTAAATCAACAAATGGGTAATCACATGTAAATCAAAATAAAATTATGTCTCCACAGACTAACATATTACAACAGAACATAATAGATATAATGTTAGACTTTACTCCTAGATGTGATCCCTCCAGTGTCCAAACAGTTACCGAATAATTTTCTCAGCCGATGTCGCTTCTGCACAACATTTTAAGTGACAGTTTTTACTTGATATAAATCTTACTTACATGGAGCCATATAATGGGAATTACTTAACTAAATTAAGGAATGATCAGAATTACATGTAATAACAGAAATAATGTAGTTACTAATATAATAATTACATATTTATAAAATAAAAATTTGTTGGCAACTGCCCATCATGGCAGGAATTAATATCCCACAAATATTGCCGTCTAGGTGAAACAATAATAACGGTTTCACACGGTCTTGCCAATAAGTGATCAGTACAAAATATAACTTTCTCACGGGAAGCTGACACACAAAAAAATATAATAACGGTTTCCCACAGTTTGGTCCGCCCACTGATCACCACCACAATATAACATATCAGCACATACAAGTAATGATATAAACATACAAGCACATAAAAGTACTGATATAAGCATACAAGTAATAATATAATATACATACAATTAATGATATATAAGCACATACAAGTAATGATGCATGGAAATAGTACTTATTTTATATTTATATACGTATCCAATAAGGGTACGTAACAGCCGTGAGCGCCAAACAGTGACAAAATGTTGCTACTCTTTTCAGGGTTGTAAACTCCACACTTGTCCTACAGCATTAAATTTGGTATCACTGAGATCGCAATAAAATTCCCTACATGGACATATGCATATAAATGTAGAATCGGTGTCGCAGCCCACCCACGAGAGTGTGGGAAGTGGCCGAAGTGTTACCCGTGACGGCACATCGGCAAAACCCCTATTGAAAAGTGTATATTCTTTTCACTGTTCTGACATTAATTTTCGATGTACGTATTTCATTTTTGTACCAATGTGTTCGCAATAGTGTTCTAGAAGAACATGAGTATAAAATGTCACACAAGGATGCGTTAGACCAGCACCAAATAAAAATCTACGTCGATTACACTTGTCGTGTCAACAATACAATGGTCTTACCACGATGGTGCAATGCTATGCCGTTCCCCCAAATAGGCTATGCGGCTATTAGAGAAAACGGAAATTTCATGGCGAACATTTTCAAACTACAGTAATCACAAAGTTGATCGCATGACAAATAGTTTATAGAAATATTTTTCTCGTGACTCGTGAGCGAGTCCGCTGTGCGACTTCAACACAAAAAGTGGTAACGCTCTCGAGCGCCGTGATAACGCTAAAGTGTTAAGAAAATGTGTGAAGTATGGGAAGAATTGCAAAGTTTTATTGGAAAAAACTTGCCCAGATAAAGCTGTAGCAGGCCGTTGCATTGACCTTTTAAATGACAATGTGATGTCTTGCTACAGACAAGTGTTAAAATGTAGGGGAAACAAGTGTCTTTAGACAGATTCTTTGTAAGACAAGCAAGTCTTAGTGGTATGCAGGCAAACCGTGCCAGTGTGTGCACACCAGTGAAGTCCTCACTGCCTGATGTTATAATGGAAGGGGACTCCCCTTCCAAGTACTAACACCTCTCCTCCTCCCCCCTCCTCACCATCTTCCATATGCCTACAGCATTCATCAGCAAGGTAAGTGATAACTTGAACATAGTTTTGTAGGTTTATTTAGATGAATTAGGTATAAAATTTAGTTTGAAGTGAGGTTTTTGGGTAGTTAGGAACGGATTAATTCATTTCCCATTATTTCTGATGGGGAAATTAGCTTCGGATTAAGAGTTCTTGAAATACGAGCTGTCTCCAGGAACTGATTAAACTCTTAAACCGAGGTACCATTGTACTTTTATTACTGGCTTCTTTGAAATACGGTTACTTTGATGCATTTGCACTTTTCTCCATTTATATTTTAACTCCACAATATAACGTATGATTATAACGGTAATTTATCTACAGGACAAGCTGGCTACTCTGTGTACAAATATGTTCCTTATGGTCCAGTAAACGAGGTACTGCCATACCTGTCACGTCGTGCTAAAGAGAATAGTTCTCTCCTGGAAAAACTTCATAAAGAGAAGCGGCTGTTGACAAGAGAATTGTGGAGGCGTATTGCTACAGGGCAGATTTTCTATAAACCAAAGGGCAACTACACACCAGTAGGTGCTCAAATACAAAATGATTGAAGATTTATAAAATTTGATTGGAATAATACTATACATCATTGGTAAAGCTATCACCTGGTGTAATTTCATTTATCGGTACAGTATTCTCAAATGCAGTATAGGTATTGTAAAAACACTAAATTGATGTACAACACAGTAATGTAATTTCATGTATATATTGTAAATATACAGAATGACAAGTTCACTAACTATTAAATACAAAAATTTTCCAGGTGATGACATTTACCATGTCATATATTTTTATGATTAATAAGCACATTGTGATTTAACATTTTAATTCCTTAATGCCATGTTGTGGTCATTAGGAATAATTCCATATGTGATGACGTACAGGTTGCTACACAGGTTAATGTTGGCTACAAATAGTTTATGATCTACAGTATTTATTTAGATATAATGCAGTGGCACAGCATTCTTGTTAGTCATTACTTAATTTCAGAGGCAAGCTAGGAACATTCCCTCTTGATGTATGAGTCTGCAGAAAATGTGCTGAGAATAGATGAGGTATAACTATTGTATTATATTTTGCTTATTTTTAGGTGTTTGGGTGTGCAGTTTGCCGTTTACAAATGTCCATACAATATTTAGCTAGGCATGTCAATAAAAAATAACTATCAAGGACACCAAATATGGCATTTCATGTTGGTATGTATTGTTTATACAGATTGAAGGATTATAGTGTTTTAAAAGTAAAAAAAAAAATTAAATGATGAGAAGGATGCATGGATAGCATTTATGTTGCAGTTGGTTGTTTTGCAAGTGCATGCTAGTACTGGATAAGATTTTAGTTTCTTAGTGTGTGTGCTTGTGTGCTCGAGAAAATGAAAAAGTTTTTCCATGAAGCTCAATTAAAGTGATTGTTGTAACAATGATTTTTTGTTTATTTTAATTGGATGTTCAATAGTAATCTTGAATTTGTATACCGTTTCTACAAACCTATGTCAGTTAGCAGTCAGGGCCATGCGTCTAACTTTTTGAATTGATATCGAGGTAGGCAACATGGAAAGAACCATTTAATTCTAGAAAATAAATAAATGATTCATTTATTAGTAATTTTTATGGCAGGTTCTTATAATTTGAATATGGAGATACAGGGAATACCTGACTTATAATTGCCCGATTGTATAAATGCCATCTTACGTCCCAATTTTTACATCTTGATGTGCTCTGTGAGCCCACGCCATCTCCCATAATATGAATAAGTACCAGTCTTATAATTGCATGGCTCGTGTAGGTTGCTACCGAAATGTCCGTACAGTCCATGGTTTCCATGTGGCTGCCCCATGCTTCTGCAGTTGACATATATTTTCCTGCCCAGTGTAGACCGGCTATTTATTTATGGATTGCTACATTTGTTTATTGAGGAAAATCTAATAATAATGGCTGCTGAGAGGAAGAGTGATGGTCATGAATTAGTACCAAGGCAGATTAGACAGGAAACCGAGGATAAGAAAATACTCTGAGAAGGGAGAAACACCAATGCAGATCGTATAGTTTGACATGAACCTGCTCCACTATTGTCAACTAAGTTTGTTTTTTTAATAAACGGTAACGAGGAAATGTGATTTATGTAAGACTACTAACACTGCAGATTGAGGACTAGAATCATTGTAGAAATGTAGAAATTCATACATATATATTACATGTGTTGCATACATGTATACATCTTAATAATAGACATCTAACTTTTCAAATAGTAGTCGGNTTTCCCCAAGAATAATTGCACATCGATGTGTATGACTTTGGTATGTTTATGGCAGACTCGCGTTGGGTACGTGGGACAGTGGGGGGGCGGAGGGGTGGGGGTTTCAAGGGAATAAATGCTGCACTGTATGAATAATAAATTCCTTTCGTTAATGTTGTGTGGACTGAGGTGTCGTGTAAATGTGAATGCGCCAGACCAGTTGGTGTTCAAGGCAGATTGGAGGGGGGGAAGGGAAGGGAAGGGGGGAGCTGTGTCTGCATTCAGGAACATTGCGTGTGGATGGCTGTTCCAGCTTGTCCACACCCCTGGGGTGTGGACACCTTGATCACTAGTTGTTGTTGATTTATCCCTTAGTTTAATGTCTGGAGGAGCTGATGCTATTTGGGTTTTCCCTTTAGTGTGTTTCCTCGCTATGTTTTCAGTTTTCCGGCTATACACCTCTTCCAATTATCTTCTAATCTGGGCCCATGCGCCTGTTTTGTGATTTGTTTTGTCAATTATCCTACTTTTGTTTGTTTAGCAGAATTTTCTCTTGCTAATTACCATTATCTACGACCAATGGTTTCGTTAGAATTAATGCAGCGTCCTTGGAAAGATCTTACTGAACTTATCAGTGGGGCATTTTGTTGAGGAAAATGAGTTTAGTTTTTACCGCATGTAATGATTTGTATTGTCTGATTTTGTATATTGAATGTGCTAATTATTAGCTGATCTGTAGGTGTAGGTGGTTACAAAGATAATTACAAACGATGTGTGTCCCCATCTGAGGACTTGTTGGTAATCTGAACACCTTCACAAGGCAAGGTTCTCCACACTTATTGGCATCCCACTCGAGACCATTCAGGCTACGGGTTCTCTTGCGTCTTCTCGGTTACAGATTAGTTTGAGTCGTCTACTTAGCGTAGGGTCATATTGACGAGCACTAATATATGCAGAGCTGCCCAAAACTACTCTTAGTGAGGTCAATTTACTTCGTGTTGACACTGGTGACAGTGGGCAGGCGCGACCACTGCTGCTGCTGCCTCGCTTGACAGTATTAAAAGCTCAAACTGGCGACGTTAACGATCACAACGTCACCATTTCACACCCCATACATATGGTAATTTGTTGCTGCTTTACTTTTTTTATTTATACTAGGATGGGTACCCGGCTGTACCCGGGTCTCTCCCCAACCCCCTTCTCATCTTACAGGGGGGGACGGGTAGTA
Source organism: Procambarus virginalis (assembly GCA_020271785.1). Taxonomy (NCBI): domain Eukaryota; kingdom Metazoa; phylum Arthropoda; class Malacostraca; order Decapoda; family Cambaridae; genus Procambarus; species Procambarus virginalis. The sequence continues at coordinate 13,014,140 of WNGS01003388.1, read as the reverse complement.
CCTGTCCCCCCTGTAAAAAAAAGTGAGTGCCTAGCTGTCTGTTGACTGACGAAAATTTACCACAAACTCTGACATGTCTCGTTATTTCTGGTTTGATTTCTTGTTGTAGTGTTCTCTTCCCCCCTTGCCACAGTATCAACCAGGTATCAACCAGTGTTATTGTCTTTTATCCTCCATCTTAAACTGGGTAGATTGTCGTCTCCAAGGACCATAATATCCAGCACCTATATTTATACAGTTTCTAGAATTCTATTTTTAGAATCTGTTCTGTGAACTCAACCAATGCGTTTGGAGGTTTGTATAATAAAATTGTTGTTCTCTTTGATTCTAAGTCTCGCCACCAACTCCACATCTGTGGAGTTCGGAGAGTTATATGCATGCACCTTCGCCCTCAATATATATTCTAACGCAGGGAGAGTCACAATAACGTGACTCAAACACCCAATCCACACACAGCAGAAAAGTGAAATTTCGGTCGGTCTTGGACACTGATAAAGTCGTGATAATATACAAACCAACTTCTTAGTTTAACATCTTTATCGCATGCATATAAATTCTATTTTGGTATCGAAACTTCACTGCCCATATCCCTGTTTCTGTGAATGCTCCAAACATTGCATTCCACTCTATTTGGAGGCAAATTTAAGAACCAAACTTTTGTTTTCATTGTTTACAATATTGGTCAGTGTGCATATAGCACCCAATGGTAGTTGCCACTTTCTTGGCAAGCACGGTGTGTGCAGCGGGCAGGGAAGACGGCGGGGCGCTCTTGGCACCTACGTATTGATCCATGGCGACCGTTTTAATACAGCCTGGGCCACGACGCGCACTACTGTGGCAAGGGGGGAAGAGTTCTCGGTCTTGTATACGTGTCTGGCACTTGTCCATCAAGGCATGTACCCAGCTACCCTACCCTCTCTTACCTTGTGTCCTAACCTCGTGTGGGGAGCCGGTCGGCCGAGCGGACAGCACGCTGGACTTGTGATCCTGTGGGCCTGGGTTCGATCCCAGGCGCTGGCGAGAAACAATGGGCAGAGTTTCTTTCACCCTATGCCCCTGTTACTTAGCAGTAAAATAGGTACCTGGGTGTTAGTCGGCTGTCACGGGCTGCTTCCTGGGGGTGGAGGCCTGGTCGAGGACCGGGCCGCGGGGACACTAAAACGCCCCGAAATCATCTCAAGATAACCTCAAGATAAGGTTACTCAACCTCGTGATCAGTCCAGCAACCAGGAGGCCTAGTCGACGACCGGGCCGCAGGGACGCTAAGCCCCGGAAGCACCTCAAGGTAACCTCAAGGTAAGGTGCAGTATCAAAGATTTTTTAACGGTTAAATAGAAGTGACTTCTGTTCAGGCCCCCTCTATTCCCAATCTTGAGTCGGTATTAATTCCTGCAGGTACAATTAAAGGCACACTACAGTGACTTTCTCAAGGACAGGTACGCGACTTGCAGGGAATCCTGCGTTCCTCTCGACCCATCACTCGCATGCAGGTTGGCCTTGTTCCTCGTGGCAAGGGTTGGCACACCGCCTCGTCCCGGGGTCGCCTGCCCAACATACCAGCCGGGAAAACAAGTATGGGTGGTGATGCAAATTGTGTGTCACCTGTACACGACACGACCCATTGGGAAGTGTTACCGCACCGTCCTCGTCCTCCCCCTGATAGTGGTACACCGTCCTCGTCCTCCCCCGGATAGTGGTACACCGTCCTCGTCCTCCCCCTGATAGTGGTACACCGTCCTCGTCCTCCCCCGGATAGTGGTACACCGTCCTCGTCCTCCCCCCGGATAGTGGTACACCGTCCTCGTCCTCCCCCTGGATAGTGGTACACCGTCCTCGTCCTCCCCAGGGTAGTGGTAGACCGTCCTCGTCCTCCCCCGGATAGTGGTAGACCGTCCTCGTCCTCCCCCGGATAGTGGTAGACCGTCCTCGTCCTCCCCCGGATAGTGGTAGACCGTCCTCGTCCTCCCCCGGATAGTGGTACACCGTCCTCGTCCTCCCCAGGGTAGTGGTAGACCGTCCTCGTCCTCCCCCGGATAGTGGTACACCGTCCTCGTCCTCCCCAGGGTAGTGGTAGACCGTCCTCGTCCTCCCCGGATAGTGGTAGACCGTCCTCGTCCTCCCCCGGATAGTGGTACACCGTCCTCGTCCTCCCCCGGATAGTGGTACACCGTCCTCGTCCTCCCCCTGATAGTGGTACACCGTCCTCGTCCCCCCGGATAGTGGTACACCGTCCTCGTCCTCCCCCCCGGATAGTGGTACACCGTCCTCGTCCTCCCCCTGGATAGTGGTACACCGTCCTCGTCCTCCCCAGGGTAGTGGTAGACCGTCCTCGTCCTCCCCCGGATAGTGGTAGACCGTCCTCGTCCTCCCCCGATAGTGGTAGACCGTCCTCGTCCTCCCCCGGATAGTGGTAGACCGTCCTCGTCCTCCCCCGGATAGTGGTACACCGTCCTCGTCCTCCCCAGGGTAGTGGTAGACCGTCCTCGTCCTCCCCCGGATAGTGGTACACCGTCCTCGTCCTCCCCAGGGTAGTGGTACCCCCGCTTCCTTGTGTAATTCATTCTATTTACTGTGTACTATTACATTTAAGTACTTTGTATCTTTCGTCTTTCTCACTCGTCTGAGTTCTCATTTTCTCACTCGTTTTGCCGTCATCTCTACTGAACAGTTTATCATTAGTTCGTACCCCCCTCTCGGCCCCTCTCTGGGGCGCTTGTGTAGTTAGGCTTGGAATGATGTCTTCCACAGTGTTCTTTAATTTTCAGTTTAATATGCTGATGATGAGTCACAATAACATGGCTGAAAAACGTTGACCAAACCACAAACTAGAAATAGGAGACAACGACGTTTCAGTAAGTCCTGGACCACTATCGACTTGATAACAGTCCAGGCCGGACCGAAGGGTCGTCGTCTCTTCAATTTCTAGTGTGTGGTCTGCTCAACGTTTAATTTCCCCACATCTCCAGTCTGTACCTCCCACTTTCCCAGTCTTACTATTTGGCACCATTTGTTGAATAAATTCTATCAACAGTTTGTCTTTGTGTGGCTATTCCAGTAGTATTTTCTAAGCCTGTTTCTGTCGTCACTTATTTGTTTTCATTGTCTGGGAACTTCGACAGGTAAGGAATCCAGTCGTTCAGTTGTAGCGTTTGTTTATCAGAAACAGTAATGGACCAAGGACTGATCCTTGCGGCAACCAGCTTGTAACACTCCAGATAGACATTCTCTTCACCATGAGCCCTGCTATTTGTTTTTCCTCCTTGTGTTTTGACGGTATTATAGTGGTTTCAGTTTTTTATTTCACACAAATGGAAAAAAAAATAACACATATAATATTTCCCAAGAATAATTGCACATCGATGTGTATGACTTTGGTATGTTTATGGCAGACTCGCGTTGGGTACGTGGGACAGTGGGGGGCGGAGGGGTGGGGGTTTCAAGGGAATAAATGCTGCACTGTATGAATAATAAATTCCTTTCGTTAATGTTGTGTGGACTGAGGTGTCGTGTAAATGTGAATGCGCCAGACCAGTTGGTGTTCAAGGCAGATTGGAGTGAGGGGAAAGGGGGAGCTGTGTCTGCATTCAGGAACATTGCGTGTGGATGGCTGTTCCAGGGGTGTGGACACCTTGATCACTAGTTGTTGTTGATTTATCCCTTAGTTTAATGTCTGGAGGAGCTGATGCTATTTGGGTTTTCCCTTTAGTGTGTTTCCTCGCTATCTTTTCAGTTTTCCGGCTATACACCTCTTCCAATTATCTTCTAATCTGGGCCCATGCGCCTGTTTTGTGATTTGTTTTGTCAATTATCCTACTTTTGTTTGTTTAGCAGAATTTTCTCTTGCTAATTACCATTATCTACGACCAATGGTTTCGTTAGAATTAATGCAGCGTCCTTGGAAAGATCTTACTGAACTTATCAGTGGGGCATTTTGTTGAGGAAAATGGTTTAGTTTTTACCGCATGTAATGATTTGTATTGTCTGATTTTGTATATTGAATGTGCTAATTATTAGCTGATCTGTAGGTGTAGGTGGTTACAAGATAATTACAAACGATGTGTGTCCCCATCTGAGGACTTGTTGGTAATCTGAACACCTTCACAAGGCAAGGTTCTCCACACTTATTGGCATCCCACTCGAGACCATTCAGGCTACGGGTTCTCTTGCGTCTTCTCGGTTACAGATTAGTTTGAGTCGTCTACTTAGCGTAGGGTCATATTGACGAGCACTAATATATGCAGAGCTGCCCAAAACTACTTAGTGAGGTCAATTTACTTCGTGTTGACACTGGTGACAGTGGGCAGGCGCGACCACTGTTGCTGCCTCGCTTGACAGTATTAAAAGCTCAAACTGGCGACGTTAACGATCACAACGTCACCATTTCACATCCCATACATATGGTAATTTGTTGCTGCTTTACTTTTTTATTTATACTAGGATGGGTACCCGGCTGTACCCGGGTCTCTCCCCAACCCCCTTCTCATCTTACAGGGGGGGACGGGTAGTACCTGTCCCCCCTGTAAAAAAAAAAGTGAGTGCCTAGCTGTCTGTTGACTGACGAAAATTTACCACATACACTGACATGTCTCGTTATTTCTGGTTTGATTTCTTGTTGTAGTGTTATTGTCTTTTATCCTCCATCTTAAACTGGGTAGATTGTCGTCTCCAAGGACCATAATATCCAGCACCTATATTTATACAGTTTCTAGAATTCTATTTTTAGAATCTGTTCTGTGAACTCAACCAATGCGTTTGGAGGTTTGTATAATAAAATTGTTGTTCTCTTTGATTCTAAGTCTCGCCACCAACTCCACATCTGTGGAGTTCGGAGAGTTATATGCATGCACCTTCGCCCTCAATATATATTCTAACGCAGGGAGAGTCACAATAACGTGACTCAAACACCCAATCCACACACAACAGAAGTGAAATTTCGGTCGGTCTTGGACACTGATAAAGTCGTGATAATATACAAACCAACTTCTTAGTTTAACATCTTTATCGCATGCATAGAAATTCTATTTCGGTATCGAAACTTCACTGGCCATATCCCTGTTTCTGTGAATGCTCCAAACATTGCATTCCACTCTATTTGGAGGCAAATTTAAGAACCAAACTTTTGTTTTCATTGTTTACAATATTGGTCAGTGTGCATATAGCCCCCAATGGTAGTTGCCATTTCTTGGCAAGCACGGTGTGTGCAGCGGGCAGGGAAGACGGCGGGGCGCTCTTGGCACCTACGTATTGATCCATGGCGACCGTTTTAATACAGCCTGGGCCACGACGCGCACAACTGTGGCAAGGGGGGAAGAGTTTCGGCCTTGTATACGTGTCTGGCACTTGTCCATCAAGGCATGTACCCAGCTACCCTACCCTCTCTTACCTTGTCCTAACCTCGTGTGGGGAGCCGGTCGGCCGAGCGGACAGCACGCTGGACTTGTGATCCTGTGGGCCTGGGTTCGATCCCAGGCGCTGGCGAGAAACAATGGGCAGAGTTTCTTTCACCCTATGCCCCTGTTACTTAGCAGTAAAATAGGTACCTGGGTGTTAGTCGGCTGTCACGGGCTGCTTCCTGGGGGTGGAGGCCTGGTCGAGGACCGGGCCGCGGGGACACTAAAACGCCCCGAAATCATCTCAAGATAAGGTTACTCAACCTCGTGATCAGTCCAGCAACCAGGAGGCCTAGTCGACGACCGGGCCGCAGGGACACTAAGCCCCGGAAGCACCTCAAGGTAACCTCAAGGTAAGGTGCAGTATCAAAGATTTTTTGACGGTTAAATAGAAGTGACTTCTGTTCAGGCCCCCTCTATTCCCAATCTTGAGTCGGTATTAATTCCTGCAGGTAAATTAAAGGCACACTACAGTGACTTTCTCAAGGACAGGTACGCGACTTGCAGGGAATCCTGCGTTCCTCTCGACCCATCACCCACGTGCAGGTTGGCCTTGTTCCTCGTGGCAAGGGTTGGCACACCGCCTCGTCCCGGGGTCGCCTGCCCAACATACCAGCCGGGAAAACAGTATGGGCGATGGACTGTTTTCTAAGAGAAGTTCCGGACCAGCCGGGCGGTGGTGGGTATGTGGGCCTGCGGGCCGCTCCGAGCAACAGCCTGGTGGACCAAACTCTCACAAGTCGAGCCTGCCTCGTGCCGGGCTTGGGGAGTAGAACTCCTCCCAGAACCCCATCAACCAGGTAACCAGATGATGCAAACGTGTCACCTGTACACGACACGACACTGTCCATTGGAAGTGTTACCGCACCGTCCTCGTCCTCCCCGGATAGTGGTAGACCGTCCTCGTCCTCCCCCGGATAGTGGTAGACCGTCCTCGTCCTCCCCCGGATAGTGGTAGACCGTCCTCGTCCTCCCCGGATAGTGGTAGACCGTCCTCGTCCTCCCCCGGATAGTGGTAGACCGTCCTCGTCCTCCCCCGGATAGTGGTAGACCGTCCTCGTCCTCCCCCGGATAGTGGTAGACCGTCCTCGTCCTCCCCCCGGATAGTGGTAGACAGTCCTCGTCCTCCCCCCGGATAGTGGTAGACCGTCCTCGTCCTCCCCCGGATAGTGGTAGACCGTCCTCGTCCTCCCCCGGATAGTGGTAGACCGTCCTCGTCCTCCCCCGGATAGTGGTAGACCGTCCTCGTCCTCCCCCCGGATAGTGGTAGACCGTCCTCGTCCTCCCCCCGGATAGTGGTAGACCGTCCTCGTCCTCCCCCCGGATAGTGGTAGACCGTCCTCGTCCTCCCCCGGATAGTGGTAGACCGTCCTCGTCCTCCCCCGGATAGTGGTAGACCGTCCTCGTCCTCCCCCGGATAGTGGTAGACCGTCCTCGTCCTCCCCCGGATAGTGGTAGACCGTCCTCCCCCGGATAGTGGTAGACCGTCCTCGTCCTCCCCCGGATAGTGGTAGACCGTCCTCGTCCTCCCCCGGATAGTGGTAGACCGTCCTCGTCCTCCCCCCGGATAGTGGTAGACCGTCCTCGTCCTCCCCCGGATAGTGGTAGACCGTCCTCCCCCGGATAGTGGTAGACCGTCCTCGTCCTCCCCCCGGATAGTGGTACACCGTCCTCGTCCTCCCCCCGGATAGTGGTATACCGTCCTCGTCCTCCCCCCCCCCCGGATAGTGGTACACCGTCCTCGTCCTCCCGCGGATAGTGGTAAACCGTCCTCGTCCTCCCCCCCGGATAGTGGTACACCGTCCTCGTCCTCCCGCGGATAGTGGTACACCGTCCTCGTCCTCCCGCGGATAGTGGTACACCGTCCTCGTCCTCCCCCCCGGATAGTGGTACACCGTCCTCGTCCTCCCGCGGATAGTGGTACACCGTCCTCGTCCTCCCCCCGGATAGTGGTACACCGTCCTCGTCCTCCCGCGGATAGTGGTACACCGTCCTCGTCCTCCCGCGGATAGTGGTACACCGTCCTCGTCCTTCCCAGGATAGTGGTACACCGTCCTCGTCCGGATAGTGTACATTAGCCTTCTGCCATTCAAGAGTTTATAGTCTCTCCTTTCCTGAGGGGAGCCGGTGACACGAGGGAGGCCGGGGGGTTGTGGGGGCTGGGATGATTAAGATTAAGCCACCCAAAAGGTGGCACGGGCATGAATAGCCCGTAAGTGGTGGCCCTTTTGAGCCATTACCAGTATCATCTATTGATACTGGTGATGATACCACAGATCTCCAGTATCAATAGATTATACTGGAGATCTGTGGAGGTGCAGCTGCACCCTGCGTGACGGGAGAGGTCTCTCCGAGGGGGCTGGGATAACCTTCTTATAGTTATATTAGTGATGGTAAGGTAAGCATGTAAGATACTTCCCGGCAGTGTGAGGAGGTTGTTGACAGTCTCTGCACTATCCACAGTATGCTTATTTGTAATACTTGGGTTAGCATTTTGCCTAATTCATCATCTACGATAAAATACATTTAATTTTGTTTTACATTCGAAGTAGATGTATCTCAAAATTTTTGGATATATTTTCCATTCGAATAGTGGCGTTGTTTGTGAATATATTTGTTGACAGTTCACATTTAGTCAGACCTACTTCAGGAGGAGGTGAAGATTCAGAGGTGCATACAACAGAGCCCAAGTCTAGCAGCAGAAGTAACATCTGCTGCTAGACTGACCTTATATCAGGACGCACTGATACGTGGTTCTTCCTATATATTAGTGACACCATGACCCACTACCTGGTCCTTTTCCCGGCGGCCCTTGCCAGCTGTCACCGGTGTTGACACACTTCCGTCGTGCTTGGCTCTCTACCCATCTCAAATCTAATTTTACAGTCATATTAAAGACAAGGACGCGGTGCGCGTGAGAATTGTTTTGGGGAGCCATTTGGGGGAGGGTTCGTAGATACTGTAAGGTTGGTGTGTTCTTGCAAAATATTGTGAACATTAATAGACCGGCTGGAATACTACAGAGACTCTCGGAAACAAGTCAGCGATTGCTGTATTATATCAGGATTTAAGCGTGGAACCATGCGTTTTGGGTCAGTTAGGTTTTATGGGGGGGGGGGTGTTGTTTACTATTTGTATTTACTATTTGTATCTGCAAGATCAAGCTATTAGCTCTTGGAACCCACCTTTCTAACCAATTTATTCTCTATTTTTACTACATATATTTCTCGTACTCACTCACTCACACGGGAGCCGGTGGCCGAGCGGACAGCACACTGGACACGTGATCCTGTGGTCCCGGGTTCGATTCCGGGCGCCGGCGAGAAACGATGGGCAGAGTTTATTTCACCCTATGCTCCTGTTACCTAGCAGTAAATAGGTACCTGGGAGTTAGTCAGCTGTCACGGGCGGCTTCCTGGGGTGTGTGTGTGGTGTGGAAAAAAGTAGTTGTAGAAACGGTTGATTGACAGTTGAGAGGCGGGCCGAAAGAGCAGAGCTCAAGCCCCGCAAGCACAACTAGGTTAGTACACCCCCCCCCCCCCAGGAAGCAGCCCGTAGCAGCAGTCTAACTCCCAGGAACCTATTTACTGCTAGATGAACAGGGGCACCAGGGTGAAAGAACTCAATTTTTTTCTGCTTCTGCCAGGGATCGAACCCGGGCCCTTAGGACTACGACCCCAGAGCGCTGTCCACTTAGTCTTGAGGCCCCGTGTGTGTATTTGTGTTTGGAGGTGGGGAAGACCATACATACGTGCTGACTATACTTACCCCAGGTGTGTTGATTGATTGATTGATAAGATTAAGCCACCCAAGAGTTGCACGGGCATGAAAGCCCGTAAACCGTGTGTTGTTGTTATAGATTCAGCTACTCGGAACAAGTTCCAAGCACACAGGCTATGATGAGCCCGTAGTGGACTTTACCTGGCACAGGATGGTGCTGTGTAGCCGTGTTGTGTTGTGGCGCCACACCTCTTATACCCATACAGGTCGTCTGATTGTAAAGGTGACGAGCACACATGGGGGAGGGAGCCATCGGGGCAAGTGGTCATCCTCACGTGGGTCACATTACATATTGAAATAAGTTTTTATTGAGGTAAAATACACACAAAGGGATGAGGTAGCTCAAGCTATTCTCGCCCCCGTTCAGTACATCGTGTTAATACATACATACACACATCACAAGCAATAAACGTATTACCGAACATTCTGAGATAAACATATACATTTCTATACACATTACATAGATCACATGGATCAATAGGCGGGTGGATTTGGGATTTATGTCGTGTTGGGTCGTCGGGTCGTCTTACTACCGGCTATTCAGGCCACTCATGTGGTGTGCCTTAATCTTCAACAACTGACGACGGTCGTCGAAGGCTGCTGCCTCAGTTATACATATTTAGAAGCAGCTAGATTATCTTGTAATTGTGTAAATGATATGTGGTTTGTGGGTTCGGGTTTCCGTTGTAGAGAGTATAT
>WNGS01003388.1:12978868-12995315 GCA_020271785.1 Procambarus virginalis | reverse complement strand
TTCCCCTTTGTATACTTAAGCATTTTGCCAATTGTATTTTGCTACAATGCCCAGATGGCCTGCTTTTCCTCTCGTTACTCCTTTTTCGTTTTTTTTTTTTACATTCGCTTTTTCCTCTTTTGCTATTTCCCTCCAGCATTTCTTTTTTCCCAATTTATTACCACATTAATGTACCTTCCTCCCTTTTTTTACCTGCTGCCTTGCCTTTTGTTTATCTTTGTCTTAAACATAAAGGAACACCCCCCCCTCATCCCCCAATGGCTATTAGAGGAGAGTGGCATTTGTTATAGCAAGTTCTAATAATATTGTTCTATTCTGGTCGTGCCTACCGGCGTCTGGTGTGGAGGAGTCCCGGTAAGTCCCGGTCCACTCTACTTCACTTGGCAGCCTGATGCTTTCCTAGGCTTCCCCCCTCCGTACGTGTCCGACTTTTCTCAGCTTTTTTTCTCACTTTTCGTGCTTTCACTTGTATTGTTTCTTACTGTAAAACGTTGTACTTGTATAATTACTACTTACAATAATCATTATTGTCCGTTTATGGTTCGTCGTGATCCAAGTGATTAATCTTTGTTATTATTGTAAACCTGTTATTAATCTTCGTCCAGTATGTAAATGTTTGCTCGGAGCCTGGCTTCCGTAGAGATACTAACAACTGCTTCATATGGAGAGATGTTAGAGACTGGGGCTGGCGTCTTTAGTGACGGGGTGGTCACAAGGCTTGCGTACTAGCAGCTAAATGTTTGATACATTTAAATGTAGTTGGAGGTTTTAGTGGTTACTGCTGAAGCGATTCATGAAGGCCACATTGACATAAGCATTGACATTATGTAGTGGCAACGGTCAGTAGTCAAACTATAGTCCTTTCCAGCGTGCTTGCTTGCTTTTTTTTCTGTTATTTTCTGCTGCTTGGAATCGTTTGTACTCTGATTCTAAAGGAATTTCAGGCGTTTGATTCATCATGGGAGGTAACGTGAGCATTTGTTCACCCGCGTCTCCGTATCTTGCTGCCTCTCAAATTTTGGACATTCTGTAAGTACGTGCAAGGCAATCCTTTGTTTTAGTACTTTGTATGGCCCTCCGCGAGGTTTCCACGCTATATTTTTATATTTCATCATTATTGTAGTCAAGAGTAAGCAAAATAGAATGCTGATACAGCATGACTCTCACTCATACCACAGCATTATTGTGAAAATGGTAAAAAACATTGTTTTGGAAAATGGGCGGACAAATTGGAAAATCTTATTTAACGGTGGAAGATTATAGGGTCTTCCAAATATAATTGATACAAGTCTTAAAGTGAGGGAGTGTTATATAACAGAACACTCCTCACCCCAGAAGGATTCGAACCCAGACAGTCAGGGGGCTCCATGCATCTTAGCGTGTCCAGTACTTTCACCGCTACTTTCAGTACTTTCCGCACAAATGTTACTCGCGTGGACCTCTGCATGTGAGGTGATTTGATGAAATATGTGCCCAAATTCTTCTAGCTAAGATAGTCTTCCAGGGTGGAGTCCTTTTGGAATATTAGTTTCGCTTGCAGACGAGGAGTCACAATAACGTTGCTGAAATATGTTGACTAAATCACACACTAGAAAGTGAAGGGACGACGACGTTTCGGTCCGTCCTAGACCATTCTCGAGTCGATTGTGAGAATGGTCACTCGACTTGAGAATGGTCCAGGACTGACCGAAACGTCGTCGTCCCTTCACTTTCTAGTGTGTGGTTTGGTCAACATTAGTTTCGCTTCATTGCAAGGATCTGATAGAGAAATTAGACTCCAAACGACTTGAAAGGACCAATATAAAAAAAAACTATGATTTGTTCAGATCTGAAACCTATGTTTATGGGCAGCACAAAACGTTCACCAGACTGCGACACAGTGGTTGCCAAGATCAGGTTGGGTTACCGTTACCTGTGGCTACAGGTGACGGATCTCCCAATCCTGAGCAATCCAGGTGCAAACTCTGTGAGCAGGAACTGGGGCATGATCTTGCACACATCACCGAATGCCCAGTTATCAGACCATTCAGACTCGTTGGCATGAGGTACCTGGAGCTTTGCAATTACATTATTCACTCTCGTGTTCTTGATATCCCCATAATGCATCTAGAGTCTGCCAGTGCACACTACTTATCACACATACCTTTGTATGACTAACCATCCTGTGTGAGGCCCGAGACTGTTCAACTCACTTCCACTACACATAAGGGGCATAACTGGCAAACCCCTCACAGTGTTCAAGAGAGAACTGGATAAACACCTCCAAAGGATACCTGATCAACCAGGCTGTGACTCATACGTCAGGCTGCGAGCAGCAGCGTCTAACAGCCTGGTTGATCAGTCCAGCAACCAGGAGGCCTGGTCGACGACCGGGCCGCGGGGACGCCAAGCCCCGGAAGCACCTCAAGGTAACCAAGGTAAGGTGATGGCGATTTTTAGAATCACGTAGCTAGTTTTTTTTTTTTAACACTGTACCTGTACTCCCCTTCGTATAGTCTAGGGTAGCTGCACAAATGCAGATGTGCCTTAATGTGTTAATACAAAAAAATGATTGCAAGGATGCCTAGTGAATGTTAAGTTATTGGACCGACCAATTTGAAACTGGTAAAATGAAACTCGTAATCAACCTAAATTTATTCTTAATAAGCTTAATCAATTGTATATGTAGCAGTGGATAGTGGTAAAAGTTGCTCATGGCTTTTCTACCATTGCTTTGGAGAAGCACAAGATGATCTGGGAAAATTGAAGCACAGTATATACAAAAATATATATATTTCACAGTATATGTGAAATAAAACTGGATTCTGTCCTGGAACATTTATTCATAAAATTATTCGATCCTGATAGCGGCAAACACACAGATGTTTATCTAAAATTATTTCCTCGGTTTACACCCGCCAAAATATTTATGCTTGAAGGTTGGTAACTGTTGTTAACCTTGTATGACGATTTGTTCACTCGAGACAGTTAAGTCAGTCCAAGCTGCGTCTGGGTACAAGTAACAGGATGAATAACCAAGCAGACTTTCTTCTAATTGAGGGTGAGCTGTATATGCTGCTATGGCGGTATGTTCACTCACGTGAGGAGTGACGCTGTCAAATTAGGGAAAAAAGCGAATTGGGAAAAATTTAACTCTGTCAAATTTAGGTGACGGTCAAATTAAAAAGGCAATGACATGCATTTAACGGCATCAATTAAAATTTCTTTATATCCAAGCGAAATGCTTAATATTTGTTTTTGCGGATAGAACAAATGAACTCTTGAAAGATTGCGGAAGTATTATTAATAAGTGTTGCATAGTGTGGTAAATGGTCTGGAGCAGATAACGGGAGTTGGCAGCCTCGGGAGCCAGACGGCGGTGGCACACTTGGCACCCTCGGCACTAACGTGTAAGGCGGCTGGCGGGAAGCCCTAGCCTAGTCTCCATGTTACAGGAGACACACACGCCCTCCCCCACACCCTCCACATAAAGAAACACGTATAAAAGGAAAAGTTAACTTTCTGGACACGTGGTGTCTGCCGGGCGAGGAGGAAGAGGGAGGGAGGGAGTGGGCGGCGGCGGCAGTGGTGGCCTTGTGGGCATGTAACCTTCCTCCTCGCTATTATATTAACCAGTCATAACGTCTTCCGGATCCTCTTGCCTTTGGTGTAGTGGGAGCGCTCACCTCGGTCTCTTGCCTTGTTTGGTTTTCTCCTCTTCGCACACAACGTGTAATAGGGCAATAAAGATGATAATAGTACAATTTAAATTGTCTATACAGTATACCTTGGTCATAAAAGTATTTGTGTGTACGTCTGATACCATACTACTTGTGTAAAGGAGGAAATGTATATGTTTATCTCTCAGAATGTTCGGTAAAACGTTTGTGATGTGTGTCTATGTATGTATTAACACGATGTACTGAACGGGTGAGAACAACCTGTCCTCTTAAAAAGAACGTCGCATTTGGCCGTTTGTCCGTATGGCTGAATTTGGACGTAATTTGAAAATGAAAAAAATATGAAAATTTAGGATTTTTTTTTTCAACAACAGTAAGTTAAGGGTCCTCTGATAGGTTAGGTGGGCAGGAAATTCTCATAAAGTTTCAAAACGTTATGAAAAACGTTAATTTAAAGTGTCCTCTCATAACCTCTGCGCGTACGCCGGACGACTCAAATAGAAAACGGAACAGAACGTCACTTTTGCGAGTCGATTTCATTTCAAATTACGTCGAAATTTGGCCATATCGCGCATAAGAGCCAAAAGTGACGTTCTTTTTAAGAGGACGGGTTGTGAGAATAGCTTGAGCTACCTCATCCCTTTTGTGTGTATTTTACCTCAATAAACTTATTTAAATTTCAATAGTACAATCGGGTTCGTTCTCATTTTTTCTCACTCAAACGAGAATTCCAGGTTCGAATCCTGGGCGGGACAGAAATGGTTGGGCACATATCCTATCACCTAATGTCCTGTTCACCTAGCAGTAAATAGGTATCCAGGGGCTAGTCAGCTTGCTCACGGGAGGCATCTCCCGTCATGCAGGGTGCCCTCGCACCTCCACATATCTCCAGAATCGGCTCTTGATACTGGTAATGGCTCAAAAGGGCAACCACTTACGGGCTATTCATGCCCGTGCCACCTTTTGGATGGCTTAATCTTCATTAATCAATCAATCAGCCAGCTTGCTGTGGCGTTGCATTCTAGGGAGGGTCAGTAGTTCGACCTTGGGGACCCTTCATATAAGCCTAACATGCAGTGGCTGCCTGTCCCTCAACACAATGAAGTGTGAATTTTACAGTACTTCCGAATCTGACAGTTTCATTGTAAGCATGTCCTCAATCTTGCGTAACTGCTATTTATTCCCCCCAAAAATTATATAAAATATATAGGTACAGTCTCCTTGGTGTAGTGGTAAGACACTCGCCTGGCGTTCCGGGAGCGCTATGTCATGAGTTCGTATCCTGGCCGGGGAGGATTTACTGGGCGTAATTCCTTAACTGTAGCCTCTGTTTAACGCAACAGTAAAATGTGTACTTTGATGAAAAAACGATTCTTCGCGGCAGGGGATCGTATTCCAGGGACCTGCCCGAAACGCTACGCGTACTAGTGGCTGTACAAGAATGTAACAACTCTTGTGTATATCTCAAAAAAAAAATATCTAGTATGGGCTATAGCCATACTGGCTTTGTCCCCGTCGAGACCATAGAGATGACACTTCCTCGGGTGAATTAAAGTAAATAATTACATGATTAGCTTCTGAATGCACAATAGAACTGCCAAGATTTGTATTCATGTCCGCAGCTATAACTGAGCTGCTACAAGCATCATCATAAATGTATAGAAGAGAGGGAGTGACCAGGCCGTCTCGCTATCATGGATGACCCACACATTTTGTATGCAGTTCACCTAACAAAATCTGGTGACCTTTGGACTAGGAGGCCAGAATCTGAGGAGTAAGGATTGATTGTTGCCGCCAGGACTGGTAAGCTTATAGTCCACCCCGTACTCATCCTGTGAGCGATAGGATACCTGGGTATACCTCAATATCTTGATACCTTGATACGGTTGAGAGGCGGGACCAAAGAGCCAGAGCTCAACCCCCGCAAGCACAATTAGGCGAGTACCTCAAGGTAACCTAAAGGTAGGTAAAGATAGCACGAAAGAGGATTACAGAGGACACATAAGGTCTTTATCAGACCTCATCAGAGATTATTAGTTTAACAATTACATCTATGGTGTGGTCCTGCTGGTCCGTCCGCTCGCTCATGCAAACCTGGTCACAGTACCTTTTTTTTTTATAAACAGGCATAGATACACAGCAGTATGCTGCTATTACCCAAAAAACGTAGGGGTAATTTTAATAAATGTTCCTTTTACTCTTCAAATTTACTCTACATAATGACATTATCTAGAATCTTCGCCAGGTATTCTAAGGAACCTACTGTAAATGGTTTATCACTCTCCAGCTCCTGAGCTCAGTGTTTCTCGTGTACCGGTTAGTACTATATTAAAGACTTATAAACCCTCCCACTGCTGCCCGAGAGAATAACTGAGACGAACTTATGAAATTGTGAGATGGAGGGGGGGGGGGGGGATGGGGTGTGTTTTGGCTTTGGAGAAGCCAAGTACAATGCCTTAAGTCAAATTGATGCTTTAGTCAGAGAGCGCTCCCTTTCCCAGATTTACACTGATGGGGTCCTTGCACCAGTCCTATGGTGCAGCTAGAAGTGCAGTTGTTGTGACAGGGAGAGATGGTTCCATCTCCCATGAGTGTGGAGCGAGACTAAGTAACTGGGCCTCCACTCTTCAAACATAATTGGTTGCTATAATCCTTGCACTCGAGCGCGTATATGATTCCAAAGTTGACACGCTAATTGTGACTCCTTGTCATCCTTGACTGCCCTCGGCTCCCCAAGGCATAACTGTGACGTGCTTATCTCTGAAGCTAGACACAAATATAGTGAAGTAATCAATGATGGAGTCAGAGTTTGTCTCCTGTGGATTCCTTCCCATATTGGTCTCCGAATGCATGATAGAACTGATGAGTTGGCCAAGGCTTTTGCTCGTAAAGAGGGAATTGATTACCAACTTGGACTGCCTTTGAGCAGCCTGAGGGCAGCAATATCCCAGGAACATCAATTAAATTTCGGAGGAGTTGCGATGGGGGTCCCCCTCCCACCGGTACTGCGGGCTCAGTCTGTGGGCCTGGAATTTTCCAGCCGGGCTGGATACCCAGAGATTGCACGGGTGTGTGAGCAGCTGCAGGTACCTGTGATGGATATCTACGGTGTCGAGCTGGTGACGGCCCGTCGGGTGATCCTGAAATTCACTGCAGACATGGCGTATCGCGAATTTCTACGTCGATACGAGGGGCGGACATTGCCTCTGCAGGATGGTGCGGGCACTGTGTCCATATCTGATCGGAGTGGTGCCCTCACATACGTCAGCGTCCATGGGGCTCCTTTGGAGTTTCCGGAGGGTCTGCTCCGGCGGTACTTCGGCCGTTTTGGCGCCGTCGTTAGTGTGCGGGTGAATGTGGTGTCCTCGAGCCCACTAAAGGGTGTCCGCACAAACATTCGTACCCTGGGCATGAGGTTACGGGAGGATATCCCGTCCTCTGTGCGTCTGCTGGGGTACACAGTTCGGGTGTTTTACGCCCGCCAGCCCCGGACATGATATCGCTGTGGCCTGTCGGGCCATCAGGCTGCTGAATGTTCTGCGCCGGCCTCTGCGCCTGTGAACCTCTTCAGTGAGGAGGACTTCCCACCGCTTCCTGTGGAGGAGGTTTCTGTGGGTCTGGACGCCTCCCCGGACGCGGCTAAGCCCCCTGTGTCGCCTGATGCGCCCCCTGTGGTGGACGTTCCCCCGAATGTCGCCGACCCTCCTCAGGATGTTGCGATGCCCTCGGTGGATACTCCTGCTCCTGTCCCTGATGCTCCCGTGGGCCTTTCTGATGCTCCCTCCTCGCCGTCTGCTCACCCGTCTTCAGTTGCTGCGCCTGGCCCTGCGTGCTCGCCTGCATCCTCGCCTCGGGTCCCGGCTGCGCTGAGTGCTGGGGTGGCTGTGGGGCCTCCTGTTGTATGTGGTCCGGTTCCCCCTGCGGTTGAGGCTGCTGCCGTCATGAGGCGAGCGTGGTTCGCACGGCTTGTGATGCCCGTGGTTCTGGGTCCGCCTCCGGCTCTGAGGATGTGCGCCCGGTGCCCAAGCGGTCCAGGCGTTCTTCTACTGCATGGGCTGATGTGGAGGGTTTCGACGCCGATGGGTCTTCGGGAGATGATGTGGTGGTCGCTGACGTCCATGTACCTGCTGATGCCAAGGATTGTGTGTATGATTCACCTCCTGTTTCTTCTGTAGGCGGTTCTCCGCAGTGGGGGGTGGTTGCTCCTCCGGACGTTGGTGCGGGGGGTGCTGGTGCAGGCCGCGACCTCGTGTTGTTGCTAAAGAAGGATGTTCAGCGAGGGGGGCCCCTGCAGGTGTCCCGTCCGGTGGTTGCTGCGGAGCCCTGTGGGGCTGCCAAGGTTACAAGTGCGCTGCCCGTTGCCCGCGCCTGTAGGGGGAAGCCCGTCCCGATCATCTTGGCCTCCGGCGTGGCGTACGATCAGAAGACCAACCCTTTGGAATTTGGCTTTATTGACCGAGTGCTGCCTGTTCCGTGGTGCCCCTCGACTATCTGGGTTCCACAGGCTCGGGCTTTTGTTGAGGGTGTGCCGAATTTGATGCCCGATCCTCGTACGGCCCATAGTCACTCTGACGACGACATGTTGCTTTGGGAGGCGTATTGTCTTAGTTTCCCGGCAGCTGAGTGGCCGGATAAGTATGCGCACTCTTGATAGTTTGTGTGCTTGCTGAGTATTTCGCGTCTGTAGTGGATTTAGTATGTTCTGTGGTATTTATTGTGTGCCCTTCAGGCCGGTGTCGTATTTAGTTTTCTCAATGTCCCTGTTTATTGTAATTAGGCTATACCTTTTCATGATTATCTGTTTCTTTGATTCTGGTGTATTATGTGCCCCTATGGCTATGCTGTTTGCCCTCTTACGTGAGGGGTTGTGCATGTTTTTTTTGTTTATTGGTTTGTTTGTTATGTTTATGGTTTTTTTGTTTTATGATTTTATTATTTGTTTATTTTTTATTTTTGTTCTCCTCTGCTTTCTATGTGTATTATGACCTTGTTTTATGTGTTATTGTAATTTGGGTATTGTTTGCCTGTTTGCGCTATTTGTTTATTGATGTTTTTGTACTGTGCTGTCGGTCCTTTTGGCCGGTGGTTTGTTTGTTTTGCTCATTTTGTTTTCTTATGTTAATTTTATTGTATTTATTGCTTATACTTGCATGCTTGCATGTAAAAAAAAAAAATAAATAAATTTCGGAGACTTGAAGCAAAGTGAAATTCACACCAGTTACTCCATTTATCATCATTCTATTATGCAGGAAGAACCGCACGTCTATGGGTCATCCAATAAGGTTGGCAGACTTCTAGATGTTGCCACTGCTAGGCTTAGGCTCGGCTACGGCTCTGGGAGTTTGTAACATCTGCTGATGTAGATTTGACTAAATGTAAACTCTGTCAGCAGAACTATTCGCAAACTTTGGGTCATTATATAATGGAATGTGAAAAAATCGCGGAATTTAGAGAACACCATCAATAGTGTCAAAGGAATGTATAAGTACTTGATTCATAATGATGTGCTGCCCGAAATCTTAGCGAAGTATCCAAAATTTGCTTACTGTAGGTAATGCATGCACATGACTGTAAAGCTGCCGCCCAGTTGGGTGGGTGTGCAGCAAGACTAGTAACTGTGTGACTCACCATAGATGTAAAGTGCCTTGTATAGTGACTGTTGTGAGCCTCTTGTTGATCACTTGTGACACAAAAGATTATTGATGTGTGTATTTCTGTGGGTGATTAGATATGTATGTGTACGTATAATATATATATGTACATGTATGTATGAGTGTGTACATGTATATATAACATTAATAATTTTGTAACTAGCGTTAAAAAATTATTTGCTTGGCTAAACGAACTAGAGGGTTCAGTTCCTGAACCGATTATGTGCCTCTGTAATCCTTTACACCACCGCCCACGGGATGGGTATGGGGTGCATAATAAAAAATTGAAGGGCCGCTTGTTGCCACCTCTTGACTCGTGGAGCTACAGAGGAGTGGGATAAGTGGACTCCACCGCTGAAAGAAAGCGAGGCATGTAATATCTGACCCGTGCCACATTTATACCTGCCGCCACCAACAGCTAAACCACTTACGGGCTCACCATAGCCCGTGCTACATGGACACTTAGTCCTGAGTAGCTAAATCTTTAACAGCAGCAGCTAAACCACGGGGGAGATATCTCCCGTCACGCAGGGTGCAGTCGCACCTCCACAGATCTCCAGTATCAGCTATTGATACTGGTAATGGCTCGAAAGGGCCACCACTTACGGGCTATTCATGCCCGTGCCACCTTTTGGGTGGCTTAATCTTCATCATTAACAGCTAAACACACACCTGCCTCGTCGCAGCACCATGGATCAGCTCACGCCATAAACACAACTTGCCGCCCTACGCTGCGGCAAGTCTCCCTCTAACATCCACCTCTGTTTTAGTCGCAGCTCTACACCACAACACGAATTTTGAAACACCACAGCAGTTTTGAAAATTATTATTCTCATCATAAACACGTCTCCCAACATGTGTACTGATGCAGTCATCGCGAAAAAAAATCCTTCATGCAAACTGCACCAACTATCAAGAGGAGGAGGAGGAGGCATGTTAGACATTAGTCACCGAGATGGATACCACATAGCTAGTGACACTGAAGAAAACTACCGGGGAATAAATGTGGCTCGGTAGACTCTTAAAACGTAATAAAACAAATGCCAACAATTTTAAGCTTTGTTAATGGATAATTACTTTGGAGACAGTTATCCTAACTGTAATAAGTAGTATTTTAGAATATGGCTTTGTTCTGGTCACTGTATTGGGACAAGTTGGAGAACAATTTGAGGTCATCCCCGAGAGACGAAAATTATACTAGAGCCATGCAAGAAATAAGCACAATCAAACTACTTTGAAGCTGTGTATTTGTCTTGTAAGAAGGTAATTAAAAGCCATAAAATAGCATTTTGAAAGCTGTAGAAATAATACAATGTTTTATCTTTCATGGAAAAAAAATAACGAAATTGATAGCAATATAAAAACATGTAAATATGTCGGGGATATAGTCTTAATGTAACGTCACGCGCGACGATGTGGCAGCGCGCGTCATCCACCATTATGGACACGGCGAGCAACCCGCTCTCGCACCTGGTATTTGTGTATGTGCTAATGATTGTACAAGATTAATATCATTACGAACTTATTGATTTACGCATTTTGCAACGTGTGCCATTCGTCGTGATTCATTCATCAGCGTGCTACAGGTGGGACTTGACTTGAGGTGAAGTTATAACTGCGATCATTGTATTGGTTGGTCATTTTTTTGTATTAATACATTTAGGTACATCTGTGTTTTTGCAGCTGCCCTAGACTATATGAAGGGAAGGAAAGTGTCAAAGCTAGCTACGTGATGTTAAAAATCCCCATCACACAGGATGGTTAGTCATACAAAGGCATGTGATAAGTTAGTCTGCACTGGCAAACTCTGGGTGCATTATGAGGATATCCTCAAGAACTCGAGAGTGAATAAAGTAATTGCAAAGCTCCAGGTACCTCATGCCAACGGATCTGAATGGTCTGATAATTGGGCATTCGGTGATGTAGTGTGGGAGATCATGCCGCAGTTCCTGCTCACAGAGTTTGCACCTGGAGTGCTCAGGATTGGGAGATCAGTTACCTGTAGCCACCTGCCACAGGTAACGGTAACCCAGCCTGATCCTGACAACTACTGTGTCGCACAGTCTGGTGGACGTTTTGTGCTGCCCATAAACATAGGTTTCAGATCTGAAGAAATCATAGCTTTTTATACGGGTGCTTTCAGGTAGTTGGGAGTCGGTAATTTCTCTCGGACCTGAGTGTTTGAAACAATATAGTTTTGACAGCAGAAATGGAGATTCCTAGATCTAATTCAAATTCTTTGTTACACGCTAATTTAGCTGCAATGTCTGTGTTCTTATGATGGGTTATATTTGTGTTACGGTATCCATACAAAGATTCGAAACCCCTTTACTTTTTGCAGCGATTAGGTCATTTATGAGGTAGATTAGGTAGTAGGAGGTTCTTGCTGTCGATCTTCCAGAAGTTTTAAATTGCTTGAAGATCAGACTTTGAATCGCAAAATATTGTTCATCCTCCTCTGTTCTTTAATGTTATGGTAGCTAGTTGTAATGCCGCTAGTTCTGTTTGTGTAGAGGTCAGCTAGTTGTTTAACCTGACAGTGATAGTCAGTGTACAAATACTATTTCTATAAAACCTACATCCTGCTGTAACACCCATGCCCCCCCCCCTCCCCCTACAGTTCTCAACCAGGGTAAGGGAGGAGACTACAGTTTCCTTGGGTAAACAGCCGACCTCGTCTTGGTGTAGGGTGTAGGTAGTACAATAATCTTCCCCTCCCCCCCCCTTTGTGAGGTGTATATAGAGGTCCTGTGAGACTTAGGGGGAGAGAGTACGGGAGTCCCGGGTCGAGGGAGGGTGCTGTAAAGGACATCTACAGCCAGGGGAGAGACAGTGTCCACCGGACGGAGAGACAGAGGTCTTAATTAAGGTAATGTGTGTGATCTCTGTAATTTTGTTCCATATCTAAATTTCTTAACTTTTTGCCAGTGTTAGAGTAGGAGTCATAGTGGTGTTTAGTATAATTTGGTATCTCAATAAACTCATGTTAAATTTCCCGTCTGTGTCAATTGTTGAATCCTCTTAGAATCTTTTGGTTATAGTGGCTGACAACCGTCCCATAATTAATGACAGTTATAGAAAGTACTCTCCAAGTCAAGCAATGTTTCTTGCCTCGTTGCTTGTTACAGTCTCAATCGTCAAAGGCAGATGGTGGCAGCGTATTTAATCCTGTGTAGCATTTCCTTGTTGGCAGTGTACCTTTGGTCCCGGTGTAACCATCATATGTCAGCTCATATTACAAGTGTTCAATAACAGTGTTACCAAGTGCAACTGATAGGAAGTGTTACTCAGGATAAGAAGTGCGTACATTTATTAGTTTAGTATTTTACCCGGTTTTACAATGTTGGCAGTAGTCTTAGCAAATGTTACACTGCTGCAGTCCGTCCAGTAGAAGATTAGACTGAGCCGTCAGTGTAGAAACAGCGCTCGTGAGATCTTAAATTCTCGATGGAGGAGGCAATTGTTTCACTTTGTTGGCCCATGAAGGCTGGGTACGCTGCAGCAGCGGCCAGCTACAGTAAGGTCTAGTGGCAAGTTTTATAGAAATAATATTTGCACACAGACTATGACTGCTTGCAAGCAGTCCAATGTTATATCAACTCCTTCAATAAGAGAACATGCTTTCGCTCTAACTCATAAGTTGCATCATGTATTTGGAGGCCAACACAAGGTTGAATGTACATGAAATTGGCTCAGATGCCATCATTAACAATTATATATCTAGCTATAGAAATAAGCATCTTTGTCTTTATGAACTGAGCGAAATTAAGAATGATAGGGAATCTCATACATTTCATGAGTTAGATTTGAATACAAGTGTACGGCATGAAAACGAAGCTTTGTCTAATATTAATTTAAATCTTGGATGGGAATCGAGATAACATATAAGCTGTTTGGTATATCTCGTCATGAAGTTTTCTTAATTAGGCGTCTGTAATAAAAGCTTGTTCGTGGCAGGTGTTTCAACACCAATGTAAGTGTATTTTTGTCTCTTCCAGGACTGTAATGTAATAAACAAAGGCAATTCTCCCCATTCAGCATGCATCGAGGCGTGGACGGTAGGAGGCAAGCGTCACTGGGGTGTAGTGCATACCACTCGCCCGTTCGTCTCGCAAGTGAAAATGACTTTGGTAGGGAGGAACAATTGGGCAAGCCTTCAGATTTTCGTCCCCTTTCACCCCTGCTATGATTAGGGCCCTGTTTGTACAGGAATTAGCTGATTGGGTTCCGAGAAACTAGTGGGGGCATAGCTAGTTTAGTCTGACAAAGAGTACTTTGTGCGCGTCTATTGTTACTGTCGAACTTCAGGCTGCTGTAGTATGACCTACTGAACAGAGCAATTGGTGTAAGCGCAACACTAATGTGCCCTTAAAGTATTCTATAATAGTGTCAAGTGTTGCTGCTTTGAGTTGTCATTACTCTTAATTGATGGCTGAGTACGAGACGTGTGTGTCTGGGTGTAGAGTTGGTGGGGGGGGGGGGCGGCACAGCTGATGCCCTGCGCGCGCACCACTGTAGTCTGCAACTCTTGCGGGCCTTAAACCATATTGACCAGTAAACTTTAATTTTGTCTTCTGAGTAACACAATATATGACTATACTTGTGTATAGTGTCGCAAGTTACCATTATGTCCAGTGGACACAAAGGTGTAATTACCGTGCCGGTAGCATACACAATGGAAGCCAGAGAAGACTCGCGTCCGTAAAGTTGCCGGTACACGCTTTAATTACCTTGTAACTCTTGTTATCAATGTTCAGTAATATGCACAATGAAATCACAATAACGTATGTGTCAGAGTAGTCCAGGGATGTGTGTTCGATCCCATTACGTTGCTTCAATTTGTTCCTGTTCAGTAATGATTACAGCCAGGCATCATAGTTTTGTGTATAAAATTTAACACCTGGATATTTAAATGTTAGATATATGTGGTATAAACAAACAAAACTTGCAGGGAATATTCATGGAGACACTTAGTAGTATCCTACTGGCCATGGCTCACCAGCAGGACACACCCTAGAAGGTGAAGGGACGACGACGTTTCGGTCCGTCCTGGACCATTCTCAAGTCGATTGTGGCTTCGACTTGATCGACACAATCGACTTGAGAATGGTCCAGGACGGACCGAAACGTCGTTGTCCCTTCACCTTCTAGTGCGTGGTTTGGTCAACAGTCTTCAGCCACGTTATTGTGACTCATCGCCTGCACAGTAAACAGGTGTTTGATCACGGTAAGCAGAGACAACGCCTAGGAAGTGCTGTGTGGTACCCGACTTCTGGGTCAAAACTGGTGTTTAACAAGATGATTTTCCAGCTCAGCCCAGATAAATCTGAAATACCTCGGTTAGTAGTTCAGTAGTTAAGTGGCCTTTCATAAACATCGTGGCGAGTTGTATCACCCAAGAGATGCCATCCACTGCCTGAGTTTCCGCTGTTGGTGTACCCCGTGTCTGCTCCCAGGAGTTGGTTCCACTGGTGAGTAGGTACACATTTCTGCTCTCTCTCTCCCCCCGTGAAAATTACCATGAAAAACAAATATATAAGGCTCAATACACAGGCTGCGGATAATGTACAGTTGGTTTTCTGTTGACTAAACTTTCGGGATGGTTATATGTCGTGTGGCTTTGTTAGAATTAATAACTTCAGCCTTGACGAGGATGCGTGCGTAGTGAAGGTCTGGCTGTGGGAAGGCTGTAATACTGTATGTTGGCCCTGCCGCCACCCGCAGCAGCTCACGCCCTCAGCTGGCTCGTAGTCTTCTACGACTCCGGCTTCGTAACTCGCCTCTCGAAAAAAGTAAATCGCAAGTTACGTGATCTCTTACAGAAATGATACGAAAGATACAAAGTACCTAAATGTAATAGTACACAGTAAATAGAATGAATTACACAAGGAAGCGGGGGTTAACTACACACAGTTTCAACTGTAGACATGATAAAGCCCAAGGGGTAACAAACCTAAGCCGTGTCCTCGCACACAACCACTCAAAATACTTATCGAACAAGTGGTCTACAATGAGTATGGTATGTATCGGACGTTCACACCCTGATCTCATAAACCTCGGCCGCTACTACTTATTCTTGCCGGAGGAATGCAATTCTAAGGTCGTTGGATTCCTAAACTCTGCAGTAGGGTTCTGTTTTACTGCTCTGAAATCCCCCGGCGCTGATTTTGGAACGATACAATAAGCGTCTCGCTACACAACATACTGTATAGCGAGCCAAGCCAAGTTCACCACTCACGCGGCGTCTAGCGTCCTGCTACAATGATGTATACATTGTCTTCTGTCCATGGAGGAGACAGAGAAATGTATATATGCTGGTAGCACTGTAAATGTGCGGCCACGGTATGGTAAAAAAAAACATATCACATCTATTACATTCGCCCCACTAATCAATATGTATTAGCTTCGTCCCACTTTCAACGATCTACAAAAAAATTAAAAAAAAAAAAAGGTGATTAAAACTGCAATTTGCATTTCTTTTCTTTTATAGTGATAGTGACACGGTGAAGTAACTATCTCATACTAAATGTTTAAAGGCATATAACAAAGGTTTGTATATGTCAAAATGGTTTCTTTAAAAGTTTTCAAACAAATTATATCATGAATTAACCAAACTTTAGAGCAATTTACGCAAATAAAATTGATTATCTTTACACGGGCTCGACAGGCGGTGAGGTCATAACGACCCGTCCTCTAATGTTCCAACGTCAAGAAACTGTCATATAAAGTGCCCTTATCCTAGCCTCCCAGAGGACCCAAAACAGAAAACGGTACAGTACGTCACTTTCGGGAGCCGCTTCCATTTTCTAGACGACATTTTTTTTGCCTTGCGTACGCATACCAGCGGAAAGCAACGTTTTTTTGTACGAGGACAGGGTGGAGGAGGACAGGGTGTAGGAGGACAGGGTGTAGGGGACAGGGTGGAGGAGGCCAGGGTAGTGGGGGACAGGGTGTAGGGGGAACACGTTGCATGAAGGGAGCAAACCAGAACCAAGATATGTAAAGTACGCATGTATCATTCCCTCTGACCGAGGCACCACTCATATCCGCGACAACATGCACGATAATCGAAGTAAAATAACTCATATGGACATGGAACATCCAAAAATTATTCTGGAAATAAACAAAATTGTATAC
>WNGS01003388.1:12887750-12962818 GCA_020271785.1 Procambarus virginalis | reverse complement strand
CCACTATTCTTATGTTCATATGTTTCACCCCATTTATCCCCTATGTATCCCCTATGTTTTCACCTTTATTGTTTAATCACCTGACCCAGTGCGGGTATATAATCAAACCACATTGTAACATTTCCTCACTTGAGAATGAACCATGGAGGTTCGAAACGTCGTGCAAATTGTTTAAATAAGTGTAATACATTCTATAGTAATCCACATCTTTTCTTCACCCAGAAATTACGAAAATGAGTTTTGGAGAACTCCTATTTCAGCTAAGCCTGATGCTAAGAAAATAGTTAGAGGGATAGAAGCCCTAAATCAAAGATAGTAAAAATACAGAATATGCGGTCATATCAATGAGAATTATATATATATATATATATATATATATATATATATATATATATATATATATATATAGATATATATATTATATAGATATACGTTACATCAGTATATATATCATAGGCTCTGATACCTATATCTGTTTTTCCCATATATCCAGTACCTTATAGATTGATTTGCACTGGGTTTAAATAACAATGTGTTTTCAGGAATGTAATCCCTGTGTAACTCAAGGGGTCACTTGTACCTGAATAACAAATTGCATACTATAAAGTGTGACCTGTTTCTGATACTGAAATAGAAAGTGAAAAGCATCTTTTTCTAGATTACATATGGTACAGGCATTGGGTTTTTCTTGTTCTGTTTCCCAAGATCAGCGTACGTATCGCTTCTCAGAAATTTATAATTTGTATATGCTCTTAAAAATTATACAGTATTATAAAATGAACATCATTTGTTGTAGAATGCAAGTGCCTTACTGCCTATCAAATCTTCTTAGCTAAATTCTTTGGTTACAAAAATCCAGTATTGATTTGAACTAGTATCTAATTATAATAAAAGACACAACGAGGAGTTTTGCTGGGTACCTAGTCGTATTGGTATAGGACACCAGTGAACTGGCTTATGAAACAAAAGAACTCTGCCATTCAGAGGTGAGCCCTGCTCCCAAAACTTGTTCCTTTCCTAGATTACTACCTAATCATACACACAGCCTATTTAGATAAGTGGGCTAGCTTACTTAATAATAAAATCTATGCTGTCAAACTTTGGCCTTTTTCATATGAGAACTGTAAATTGGAACTTCCTTAGGTTTCTTGTATGTGGTCATACTAGGTGGAGTCTTGCATATTTAATGGAAAGGAATCTGGTCCCCATGTTGTCCAGACAGTTTTGTCCACTTAAGGGTTTTGCATTTCTTAGCTAAATGTCATTCTTTTCTTGATAGGAAACTATTCTTCCTAACTATTCATTACTAGCTTTGTCGCTTAACCTCTGCTCAGTGATTCACACACCTTTCACTTTGATACCTTATGTCTTTCTTTCTCTTATATTAACATTTTTGAATAATTAAATCCTTAGTCTGAATTGTACAATAGCCCTTAAGCTGCTCCGGGCTATTTGGCCTTTGTCACCTACAGGCGCATAAAAAAAAATTCAACATTTTTTTTCTCTTATGAACCTGTTAATTTGTGTTCCCTGATCACGGAAAAAATAATAAAAAAATCGCAAGTGGCATATTTTGCCCCCAGTAGGGCGGGAAAGTCTGGCAAAAAGAGGCGCTGACTCAGCAAGTGTCGGGAAGTTCTGCTCCGCCATAGCTATCAGGCAGGAGTTGCCACAAAGATATAATTACCTAATTATTTCAATATCTCTGATTTTTTCTTAGTTTTTTTGCTGTAAAATTATTCAGTAGTGTGTAGTGTGATATATTTTATAATAAAATGTGTAAATCATTGCTGTACTCAAAATTATGGTGTGCATATTATTGATTCAATTATTGTGTTCATAAAACAATAACAAATAATTGTTGGTTATTACACTATATACACAGGTTATATATATAAGTATCTGCATGTTTTGTTCACCATAACGAACCACTAAGTTGATATTGTGAGTCAAAAAGCAACGAGGAGTGGCCACCATATCTGCCAGCAAGCCTCTCGCTGCCACTCCCTCCCTCAATGACTCCTCAATTGCCCAAATCCTCCTCGCACCATACTGTTTTTGCTTTTATTCACTATATACAGATATTTTATATAAGTATCTACATGTTTTGTTCACCATAACTGTTCATCTAAGTTGGTATAGTGCACAAAAAAGAGCATAGTGGCCACCCTTACACAGCATGACAAGTCAGGAAGATGACGCCACCTCCCTCACTAAAATAGATATTATATATAAGTATCTACATGTTCTGTTTCACCATAACTGTTCATCTAAGTGGTATAGTGCACAAAGAGCATAGTGGCCACCCTTACACAGCATGACAAGTCAGGAAGATGACGCCACCTCCCTCACTAAATGGCTTCTCCCAACATTCCTTTTGCTGTTATTACACTATATGTACACATTATATATAAGTATCTACATTTGTGTTCACCATAGTGAACCACTAATCTTGTTTGGTGACAACAGACAGTAACAGGTGGCCACACACACTAATGCTCCCTCCCTCCCTCACTGTTTCAAGGCCAGACACACTAACATTCCTCCTTCAAGTATACTGTTTGTGGTGTTATTACCCTAAATATACACACATTATATATAAGTATCTACATGTTTTGTTCATCATAACTGTTCAACTAAGCCGGTAGTGCCCAAAGAGCATAGTGGCCACCTTTACCCAGCATGACAAGTCATGCAGATGTTGCCACCTCCCTCACCAAAATGGCTTCTCCCAACACTCCTTTTGCTGTTATTACACAATATATACACGTTATATATAAGTACAGTACTGAATCTAAATTTCTGTTTACCATAACAAACCACTAAGTTGGTATGCTGAGTGGCAGCCCGCCACTGGCTGCCACTCCCTCCCTCCCTCACCTCACCTCACCTGACTTGCCAACATTCTCCTCCCACCATACTGTTTTTGCTTTTATTCACTATATACAGACGTTATATATAAGTATCTGCATGTTTTGTTCACCATAACGAACCACTAAGCTGGTATAGTGAGTCCAGAGTGTAAAAAGTAGTCACACAGAGTCAGCAGACAACACTACCTCGCTCCCCACCAAGATTACTCCTCCCACTACAGCACTAATTATCACAACAATCCTGCTATTATCAGAATCCTGGTCATTTTTATCACAGTCAGGGGTCTTCTGTAATACTATCATCGCTAAATAATAGCATGTACTGTACAAATATATTTTTACATTTTTAGGTGATGCTGTGGTTACAAGCTGAACAGCAGTGCTGTGAGCTTATGCTGTGTGCGCCAGTCTTGGTGGCTCACTCAGTACTGAGGCCCCTCACACCCGGGAATGTTGCCCATGATTTTTTTTTAAGTGGCTTCTGTTTACAAGAACCCTGATGAAGGTGAGGTGAACCCCGTGTATCCGCGGGCCGTTTAAATCTTGCATAGAACTCCAACACGTCATATGACGTGATGCGCACTTTTGGGTAAGGTACTCAACACATCATATGACGTGTTGTGCAGTTTAAGGGTTAAAATGCTATAGTCATACTAGCTTAGTGATTTAATTTGATAAGTACTACAGTACTTAGGCACACAAGATTAGCTCATAGCTCATGGGCACTTAATGGAACAAACACCTTACTGTCAGAACTGCGTTTTTTCCTAACAGTCACTTTCCTCTCACCAGAATGTCCTAATTTTCAGGATGATTGGAAATTACTGGTTTTCCCACTGTTCATCTGTCATATGTCCCTCAATAAAATCCCAAGTGAATCTCATCTCATATTGGCATTGTGAATAATATCATGGCACTCTTCAATATTTAATACAGACAATGTTATATACCTATTCTATACCTGGCTTAGCACTCTCCTTGATAATTATTTAATCAGAGAGGTCCTTTCAGAGAATGTCTTCTAACACTTTCACCCCAAATCACACACTTGGTCAATTTACATATAAACCATCTTCAAAATAGGTTCACAAAAGGGAAGTTGTTTTGGACAAACTGCGCTGACTAGATCTTCCTGGATTGCCAGAAAGCCTTTGACACTTCCACACAAGAGACTTCTTCATAAACTTGAGAAATAAGTTGAAGTAACTGAAAGCATGCTGAATTGGGCAAGGGTATACCTATCCCATAAGATACAAATAGTAGTATTGTACTGTACTGAGATTAGATAGATTAAAATAAAAACAATTCTCCTTGTCAGTGTTTGCCAATGAGACAAAACCGGCAAGACAAATCTTAAGGGGAGAATGGTGGACTGCTCCTGGTGGACCTTGACTAACTAGAAAGATGGTACTGTATAAGAGACAGCCGTTGAACTTTAATCCCTGCAAATATATGGTGGTGAAATTTGGAATAATGTTGACAAGGCAACATGGGCAGTACAAAATGATGACAAGATGCTTGAGTCGAGAAGATCAAATCTTTAGAGAAACATAATCCCAAGCCTATCACTTGAGGTGCATATTAGTCCTTTCAGTGTATTGCTATACAATATATTGAGAACACACATGTCCTCATACAAAGTTTATTTGCACCATTTTCATATATATTTATGGTAAATTTTTTAAATAAAATTCTATTAAATAGAATTGTTTAATGTTTATATAACAAATTATTAGAAATTTAATACAAAAAAAGCTTTGGTGATTATGGTTATTGATTGTATTTGATATACTATGTCTGGGGACCACATTTAGCCTTGTACTGAGTATCTTGCACAGTGTTTTCTGATTTATAATAATCTCAAAATTATATTTTGTTATTTTCAGTAATTATATCCTCAATGTGCAGACATTGTCAATGGGTTGATCATCTAGTACAATTCAGACATCTTTAAAGTATTATGTTTTGTGTCTTAGTTCTGGGACTAGTCACATGAACATGAACACTGCCTAAATGGTATCTCCCAGGAGTCATGGGAGACCACCAAATAATTTGGCCTTAAATGTCCTTCAGCTCCTGGTCTCCTTCCCCCACCTTGTCAGATGATTGTTGGACTTGCTTAACCAGCATTAGGATCTTAACTGTTTATATTTATTTTGGTATTCGTTTTATGTTTGCTTAAAGATTTATTATTTTTACATTCTCGGCCATTATGTTGACAATCATGTACTCTGCTCTCATGGAGATGACTCCCCTTACCTCCAACACCAGTTCCATCTTGTGATTGATGCTGTGGTGTCCTGGGCTACCAATCATGGTTCTACATCTAAGATTTGTGCTATGACTTGTACTCGGAAGCAGGTAATTCCTCATCCCTCATTGTCACTATGGGAGTCCCCTTCTTTATAAAGATTCTGCTAATGTTCTGTGGTTGATCTTTGACACTTGTTTTTCTTGGTCACCTTATGTCTCTTATGTTGGAGTCAAATGCTTTAAGACCCCTTACATTATTTCAATTCTTGTCTCATACTTCCTGGAGAGTTGGTAGATGCACATTTCTTTATTTGGACTCCTCTCTCGTGCTGTCTAAACTGGATTATGGCTGCCGAGCCTACTCTGCCTCTCCTTTGACTCTTCATTGTCTTGATGCTCTGCACCATGCCTGGGTGCACCTCAGCTCTGGTGCCTTTCATATGTCATGTATGTTGAAACTAGTGTCTTGTTGCTGCAGGTTCGTCAGGATTATTACTGCCTTCGCTACCTTGCGTGGTCTCTGCAACATCTTCATTCTTGCTTTTGCCAAGTTTTGGCTGTTGCCCCTGGTAGGCCCTGTTACCTTTCACCACCTTCCTTTTTTTGTAAGGATGTCTCACTTACAAGTCTCCCTTTCAGTTTGTGTTTGCAACATCTCTCTTTGTGTCGTTCCATTCTTGACCCAATGGAGGATCCCACTTGCAAAAACTTTGCAAGACATTGATCCACATGGTAAAGACTTTTATCCCTCCTATTGTTATGAAATGTCTTTTCCTTGAAAAAAAATAAATTGCATTCACATTTCATTGCTCAGTTCGCAGATGAGTCTGAGTCTGCCGACAGTGTTGGCTACTCTGTAGTCTCTTCGAACCAAACCTATATGTGCTACCTACCCATGGAAGCTAGCATCTTTACAGCTGAGTTGTATACGATTTTGTATGCTTTTCATCCATACAAGTTAATGGATGCACCACTCTTGGATATTTTTACTTTTCGTCCATGGGCACTTAATAGAACGCTGACTTACTCCTTATTGTCTGAACTGCACTGTCCCTCTTACAGTCGTATGCCACTAGACTAGTCGCAGAACTAAGAAGCATGAGTTACAAGGAAAGGCTGTGTGAATTGCACCTCACGTTGCTGGAAGACAGAATAGTTCGGAGAAACATGATCACCACATACAAAATTCTCAGGGGAATTGACAGGGTAGATAAGGACAGATTATTTAACATGGGTGGTACCTTACACAGGTAGAAACTGAGTACCCAAATGAGCAACAGAGACATTAGAAAGAACTTTTTCAGTGTCATGGTTATTAAATGGAATGCACTAGGAAGTGATGTGGTGGAGGCTGACTCCATACACGGTTTCAAATGTAGATATTATAGAGCTCAATAAGCTCAAGAACCTGTACACCAGTAGATTGACAGTTAAGAGCCAAGACCAAAGAGCCAAAGCTCAAATCCAGCAAATACAACAAGGCGAGTACAATTAGGCAAGTCATGCACCTCTATATAGAATGTCCGATTTTCAGGACCTTCATGTGTCATGCTTCCCAAATGTTCCTTATGGTCATTTGTCCCACAATAGAATCCTTAGTGAATCCGATACCTTCAATATCACTCGCCTTGTGTGCTTTTGTTCTCGTATTGGCATCCTCAATGATGTTTAGTGCCTTTTGAATATCCATCTACACTTATTGTGTGACATAGTCGCCTCAACTTGGTGCCTAATTTTGATAATTGGGGTACTTATTTTTATATACAGTATTGTATATGAAAAATAATAAAATTAATTTTTGTTTGGTCCTGGCTCCTATTACAATATAAGGCTGACAAATGCCAATAGCCATGTTGACCACTGCCCAAGCCAAAAGAAGGGTGGATATATATATATATACAGTACTGTATATATATTTATAATTTTTGTGTATTTGCCATTGTTTTGTATATAAATCTAATATTTCATAAGAAAACAAGTAAAATAATGATTTTATCTTGCACACAATCAGGGTAATAGCTGCACTATTCTTGGATATTTTTACTTCTGAGTTTTTTGTTAATTACAGTAGTACAGTACTGTATATTCAGTGATCCAAATTATATGAGGCCTATACCCAATCTAGTTAGTTCAATTTTTACTGGAAAATGCAAAACTAAAAAAATCAAATTTGTCTATTTTATTCTCCAGAAATCTCTGTAATCCAAATTTTGATTAAAGATGAGCAGTCAAAAAAAAATTGAATTTATTCGGATAACCCCAAGATTCAGGTTTCCAGAATTTGTATTATTACTAAATTAATTTTTGAATTAGCTCTTACAGTATTATTATTGCTAGACTGAATAACATTATTATTTGTGTTAATACTGTAACATAAATTACAAAACAAAATTATTATTTGCCAGAATAGTTTTTCCTTAGGGTGCAAAACATAGATCCCAGAAGGGTTCTGCAGCAAAATTATTAACAAAATAATATTAGTTCTGTATGTAAAGCTGGTGAAAATTCATGTGACACTGAGGTAGCTGGACCAGTACCAGAGTATGTAGCAACAGTGTGGGAATCCCTACCTGAAAAAGCACAAACATTTATTACATGACCACTTTGTGAACATAGCTGACAGAGCTACAAAGAAAGGCTTGGAGAACTAGACATTACCTTGCTGGAAAAAAAGAAAAAAGTACTGACAAAGCTCGCTTATCTGTACTA
Source organism: Procambarus virginalis (assembly GCA_020271785.1). Taxonomy (NCBI): domain Eukaryota; kingdom Metazoa; phylum Arthropoda; class Malacostraca; order Decapoda; family Cambaridae; genus Procambarus; species Procambarus virginalis. Next base: position 12,954,983 of record WNGS01003388.1, on the reverse strand, counting down.
TGTGGGAAAGACCCCTCACAGGATAAGCCAGACATCTGGATAAGCAGAATTCTTACTGGATAAGTAAACAAATGACCATATTTACACGACCATCATGATTCAAATTTCCACACACACTCAAAATAAAAACTGTAGTTTAAAACAAACTTCAGCTTACCTTGTAGTTCATTTTCTTGTTTGATACTGTAGATCTTGAAATGTGTAGTTATTGAAAATTTATGTAACCTAATCTTTGGTTATCCGGATTTCCGTCTGGATATAGCGTAGTTTTGCTAGAAAGTTATCTGGATGCAATTTTGGCTAGATAACCCAAATATTGTATTCGGTTCAGCAGGCTGCAGATAACTGAGCTCATACAGCACTTAAGGTGACAAGATCAAAATTTTTAAGATTCTTAAAAGCATTAACAATGTTAGACAAAATTAAATCAAAGTTTAGAACAGAGGATAAGGCAAAAAAACATGGGTGAGAGCTAGAAACTGAGGTAAGCCATAATGATGTAAGAAAGCGTGTTTTTAGCTTAACAGTATTGAGCAAGTAGAATGACTTAATAGGGGAGGTAGTTGAGGCTAACTCCTTACATACATGTGTCCAGTAGCAATGGTCTACATCCTCAGCTCTGTGGATTGAACCTGTGTCCAAAGGAACCAGGTTCAATCCCAAGGCAGGACAGAAACGGTTGGGCATCTTTCCTTGCCCCAAGTGCTTATGTACACTTAACAGTAAAATAAATGCTAGAATTTGGTCAACTATTGTTCGATTGCAACCTGAGGAAGCTCAGTAGTTGGTTTAGAGGGACCTTGATAAGCATAAGTACCAGCTTCCAGTCACCAAAAATGGGAATTCATTTTTCAGTAGTGTCAAGGGTAGGTATGAGGATGAGCTAGAGGGTCGGAAGCCATTACAATAGGTAACTGCCAATTGAAAGGTGTGACCCAGAAACTAAGGCTCACACTACAAGCATATACAATTTACAGCTGGAAAAGATCATCAGAGCAAATGGAGGGACCTTTGACAAGCTGCCGGCTTTTTGTTCTCGTCAATGCCACTAGTATTAGTGGCCCTCAAGTAAAATTCAGGTAAATCTCAATATCTACATTCTTGATCATTCTTGCAAAACACTTGAATAACTTGAGATCGTCATGCTACCCAGTACTGTACTGTATTTAGGGAAACTGTATTTTTTCATACAGTAGATTAATGTGAGTGAAGACATTGTCCACTTGATGTGTATAACATTGATGAAAAGAAAAAATAGTTCAGCATTAAAGATAAAGCTGTACAAATGTTTTTTAAAAGATTGTATATCAAAGGGTGACAGAAAACATTAGATGGTGAATCATTCCACAAGACAGTTGTGGCAGGGAAGTAAAAGACATGAATTCTTTTAGTTTATTTGTTGGCTGGGTCATATATTGGCCACACACAATTAACTCATGGGCACTTAGTGGAACAAATATTTGCACTGGCCTGCTAGCAGGCACACACAACAACAAACTGGAAAGGTACAAAGACATGCCACTAAGTGACTCCCAGAACTGAAGGACAAGAGCTGCGAGGAGAGGCTAGAGGCATTAAATATGCCAAAAGTAGATTTTGGAAGAAAAAGAGGCGATATGATCACTACGTACAAAATAGCAACAGGAATTGATAAAATTGATAGGGAAGAATTCCTGAGACCTGGAACTTCACGAACAAAAGGTCATAGATTTAGGTCAAACTAACTAAACAAAGGTGCTGAAGAAATATAAGAAAATTCACTTTTGCAAACAGAGTGGTAAACAGTTGGAACAAGTTACGTGAGAAGGTGATGAAGGCCAAAACTGCCAGTAATTTCAAAGCGTTATATAACAAAGAGTACTGGGAAGATGGGACACCACAAGCATAGCTCTCATCCTGTATCTACACTTGTGTAATTACACAAATGTAATTACACCTGGTCATAGAATATCCTTATTTTCAGACTGATCAGAAATTTTGCTTTCCCGCTGTAACTTAGTTATATGTCCCTCGATAAAGTGCACAGTGAATCTGATTCCTTTGACATTACATGTCATGTCTTTTTGCTCTCTTATGAGCTTTGTAAATGATATGTAGGAACTCTTGAATATTTTGTGAGAAGACAGTACTCTGCTGCCCTTTAGGTTTGGTGCTCCTTTTGATAATTACTTACGTGGCCTCGTTTGATGAGATAATACTAATAGTGACAGAAAGATATCCCAAATTCAGTACTGAATTATTGTTTTTGCAATCAAAACCTTTACCATATATTTCAACAAATTTAAATAACTGATAATTAGTAAATATTTACATGTACAGTATGGGAATATAGTAGTCGGTATGCTCTTGGTGACAAGTAGTATAGCATCTGCTGTGATCATTTGAAACACATTGATTTGGCATGGGACATACTCCCCTACTCATAATGTATGTGCTTGAAACACTCGGTGGCTTTCCTGAGATAAAGGCTCAGATTCAAAAGAACCGGTAGTAACATTTAGGTGTCTGATGAGTTTCATAGGCATATTGAGGACACTAGACCAGAATCTAGTTTTCCTGACAGGCAAAAGAAGCATAGGGATCATAGGTCACCCTACAACCGAAGCAAACCAGACAAAGTAAAGTGTTCTGAACAAAACAATGACAAAGACAATGAGACAAAGTGAAAGCATGGTAACCAATAGTTGGCCACAGGTAACAACTTTTGCCAAGTCATTCCCAATTGCCACCAGATGGCAGCCCTGGTCACATACCTATCTGATTCATTGGTGTAATGTCTGTTATAAAGAGCTTAATGATTTTTTGCTTTTTAGAATGCTTGAAGTCCCACCTAAGGGCCTTTGTTGCTATTAGTATTCTTTTATACTTCCACAATTGTGTTTTTCAATCATATTTTGTCTCCAGTGCTCTTGACTAATGTTCCCTTTCCCTAGTGTCAGCTCCCATATTCAAATACAGTAGAGTAGTTACCTTCCCTGAAGGTTTGGGTTCTTCCTGTGGTACATTCTCCTTTACAGTTCACCATGTCCTAGGTAATGCTTGGGACTAGATTAATTATTTATTTTAGCTTGACTCTTCTCCTGGTGTTAGTGTTCCACACCTTGTTATTAAGTGTGCATCAAAAAGAGTATGAAATAGCATCATAAACTATGAATTTTGGATTTTAATGATTAGTACCTGATATCCAGTATACTGATAGTAAGTAAAATACTCATAAGTGTACCCAGTTGAGTCAGTCTTGCAGGCAGTCCATATTGTAGGTTAGGATAACTAATTGATTTAGAATTAATTGGTTGCTATTGGTCAAACATAGCAAACTCCTTTGTATATATACTATATCAGATTCTGCACAAACCACCCTGCATAAGGTTTGAATAAGCTAAATTCTTATATAGCATGTTTTAAATAAATTGTCATTTTAAAGTTGTATATTTGCCCTAAACTATTTAATATCGGAAGATTGTATTTTAAATATATTTAATTGTTAATGTTATTCCTCCCTTGTAATACAAAAAACCTTTTCAACACTAAATTAATGGAAGTTTTTCTCTTTAAAATATTGTGGGCAGATCATCTATATAAATTAGAATGTCAGTCTGTCTGCCTGCATGTCTGTTTGAAGTTTGAGGCCAGACACTTGGGGCTAGCCTTACCAAACTTTACACCCTGATTCCTGTGGTGTACATGGCCAACATGGTCATGTCGGAATTGGCCTAAGTGAAATACATGCCACTTGACATACCAATTGGAACCCTGTGCTGATTCTTGGAAATTCATAACAGCAATCGTAATTAATTTTTATTCTTAGTACTGTATACAAAACATGAACAAAAATGCAATCATGTTTGCATTTTTTTATATCATATTTTGCCTGTTATTACGGTAGCTGTAGTATTGGACTGCCGGCTCTTGAAGGCAGGGAAAGGTGAGATGTCACAAACAACAGGCTGACCCACCCACAACAGGTGGGGAAGACAGGTGCCTTCCAAACCACACAGCCTGACCCAACCACCATGGTTGTAGACCGACAGACAGACAGACACACAAAGAGACAGACAGACTTGGGCACTGCTGGGTACCCCTTCTAATAAATTTATGAATTAAACTAGTGGTATGAATATATTAGTAATTAACAGGATGGTCCTGTAATATTTTTTAGTAGTAATATTTGTTTTATTTCAGGTATACGTATACATGAAGACCAACAGACATGTTATTTATACACTTACATGCAAAATCTATACTATAAAAAAGAATGGCTGTCTATCTGTCTCTGTCCAAAGTTGGAGGCCACACAGTTGGAGCCTTACCCAAATTGGCAGCGGGAACGGTCTGTAATAAGGGATGAACATAGGCTGGTTGAGGTCGCCAGAATTCCAAAGGGAACAGAGTGCCAGAGGTCACATTCAGACCCCCACCCCCCCTCCCACAACATTTTTGGCACTGCCTGCCAGCTACACAGCTAAGTATTTTCAAAACAAATTTTTTCTTGTAGTAATATGCACCATTATTCACTGGTCTTGGGAAAATTAAAAAATTTACCCCATACAGTATTCACATAAAACAGACAATTCTTCCAGAGCTTTAAAGGTTTCTAAAGCCAGGGCTCTTTATCAGAGCAAGGCATAACTATTCTTTTTTTTCTCCAGCATTTCACACCGTTAAGCTCCTCTCACTAACGACTGCCCACACATTACACACACCATGACAAAGACAGACAAAGAGAGGGGGACAGAGAAAGACAGACACAGTAGGTGGATGGATAGATCAATAGATGGATAGAAGTATAGATAGAGATATGAGCAGATGGATGGACGGATAAATGGATAGAGGGATAAGTAATGGATAGATATGATTGGATGGCTAGATGAACATAGATGAATATATGGATGGATACATGGGTAGATGGATGGATAAGGAGTAGATGGATAAATGGATAGATAGGATAAATAGTTGGATAGATAGATGGACAGAGAGGGGTACATAGATGGACAGTTATGTGGATACATAAATGTATGGATAGATAAATACAGATTGGTGGATAGATAGATGGACAGATGGGAGGTAGACAGACCCGGGCAATGCCGGGTGTCTGTCTAGTAACCAACATTCATCGACACCAATGAATATTAGTGGCATAACAAACATCAAATACTGTAAGAGTATAAAAATTTAGTACAATTGTGGAAATTTTCCATTGTGGCAAAAACTGCATTGAGAACAATTGACAATAATTATTACCAAATAGTTGTAGTCAAAAAGATTTAATGTTCAGTTCATAGTAATACAAGTAACTCAGTGTTCTCTTCTTGGATACATTTCAAGTTGTGTATCTGTTTCCAGGAAATAATAATTGGTGCTTATCTTGGTTATACCATTTTGGAAGGGCCGTAGGCGCCCAAAAAGTTAGCGAACCAATACAGACCATTACTGGGTTCAAAGTGACCAAAGCCTCACAACCTGCTAAATGAACTCTCCAAACAATGTAAACACACGATTTAAATTTTCTCAAAACAAGCATGAACTCGTTCACCCTACCCCTCCCACTTGTTTGGGGATGGAGGGGTGGGGGAGCTGGAGCTCATGCTTGCCTCTAGATCAAACTTTTAGTTCCTCTGCTGATGCGACACCATCCAGGCACCTATTAGGGCTTCGGGATTGTAAGCTGTGGCAGGCCCCAGTTCTTTTCTGCTATGTTCTTCTCTGGACTTTGTCCTGGGTGTTTTGTATACTGTGGTGCAGTATGGGCCTGGCTTCTAGAGTGCTTAGAGCTGCATGTGCTCAGGGTAACCATTCATGACTGCTCTCTAGAGTTCAGTACAGAACTCTGTACTGACAGAGTTCTCTTCTAGTGTGTTTGGAAGGACCTCTAGGGCCCTTCCTGCTTGGGGTGAGTCACCCCAAGCAGGAAGACCCCTAAACCTCACCCTGAGTAGTCAGAGGTCTTATTACCACTCTGTCTTGACTCGGGTCGGGAACGAGCATTACCTGGCAGGGTGCACTGGTTCTTCATGAGCTTGTATCCACAACATGCTAAGGTCAGCCTTCACAGCCATGTAGCCCAGGCTGTGTTGGCTGACTTTTAGATCCAGTGTAACATCTCCAGTGCCTGGTACTCCTGCACTGTTTACTCTTCAGGCTCTGGAAATCCCCTATGGGTTCGGTTGCCATTGTGGATATTCCCTCTGAGCCCAGTGCACTAATCCTTTGCGAGACTAGATGTGCCCCATAATAATCAAAAGTCCCACTGAATCTATGTGAATGTCATTCGACACCAAGACCTCTTGCAATCATTTGTGTTCCTATTGCATATACAATATGCAAATTGTCCACATGAAACTGTTACAGCTTTGAATCATAACATTCTTTACAACCAATATTTAAGATAAATTAACTCGCATTACATACATATATTGTTTTAAATAAAATGCATGTTCAGGTATACTAAACTTCTGTTTCAAGTGAAACATGAGTCAATTTATTTGAAATGTTGTGAATAAATAATCCCTTAATTCTAAGCTTCATAAATGTTTCATTTGGAATCCTATATGTGTTATAGTACAGTTTAGTTCCAGTTATATTTTATTGTTCGCAGGTATGTTTCGTAATAGTTACCAGATATCAGATGGACAATGTTGAAATTTCAAAATCTGAATGAAAAAAAAAATCTAGGAATCAAGATTAGTAGGGATCTTAAGCCAAAAAATCAATGCATAAATGAACAGAATAAAGTAAGTAGAATACTACAGTATACAGATTTATTTTTAGAATAGCCATAAGACGTCTAATATTCTTCTTCAGCCTTATCTTGCCCTTGATTAGTGGAAACATGTGGTGCTCTGAGGACAGAAGTGGTCTTGCTGTGAGAGAAACTTAGGCAGATGAAACACCATGTCTGCCCACAAGATAAAGCAGAAGAGGAGAGCAGCCTTAGGAAGTCCTTGTCTTGAAGTCTGAAAGGACATGGGACTTGGGGAAACTTTGACAAGGCCTTCTGCAGCTTTTGGGAAGATCTCAAATTCACTCACCGCTTTGGAGGATGATTGATGGGAGGCTGCAATTTGCCTAAAAGTTAAGATGACGAAAGGAGTGCAAGAAAAGAAGCAAGTAAGTGAATTTTGGTTGTGGATGATTTCTAGGTGAGGTATTTAAATGTAACTTTTTGTGCCAGAGATAGGGAAAACATGTTGAGGGTTTGCTATCTGCGAGCAGGAATAGGGGATATTGTTAACACCACAAGTGATATTATGGTAAAAATGGGAACAGACATGTTATTTGTATCAATGCTGGAGGAAATGAAGTAAGAAGAGTTAGGAGTGAAATTAACTGTGTAAACTGTGTAAATTAAGTCTTTGAAAATGTAATAAGCCATTACGAATGCTTTCAGGGGTCAGACCATAAAATAAATAAAAATGAATTTTGGAGAATTGATTTTTCAATTACCATCGACAGTGAAAAGAAACATAAGAAATATTCAGAAAATTCGTGTTAGTTATTAATTTTACCTTTTCGGTCATATTTAACATATGTTTACAAGAAACACTGCTACCAAAATATACTAATATATATAATACTAATATATATATATATATATATATATATATATATATTATATATATATATATATATATATATACTGTATATATATATATTATATATATATATATTATATATATATATGTTATATATTTACATTCTTGTAAACATCTCTGGTGATGGTCTGGTTGTGAGAGGAGATTATATGTTCCTTTATGGAGCCCTGTTGTTATGCATGTTATTGTTATGATGCCAATACAGACAACTGCAGGGTCACAGAGAACAAAGCAATGAAATACACAAACGACTCTACATGTGATTCAAACCCAAATGATTCACTTGAAACTAACTCAAATCCTCTAGTGAGAATAGCTGCCAACGGGTGGTGCTCTAGGCTCCCATACCAGTAGTGTCACTGATGTATGAGCATTTGGACCTTCCCGAGTTGCCAGCTCGTGCAAAGTCCTACGTCTTTTTCCATAATAAGTGTAGGCCATCCTTTCAACTATTCTGTGGGGGCCATTTACTTGTATCGTTCCTAACCTTTAATATTTGCTTCATGTGCATATTTACAAGCCTCGCTTGTTATGCAAACTTGGTTTCATATTTGCTACAAGCTGCATGTATTTAGAGCAGCCCTTCCTTGAGTGCATGTTTAGCATTGCCCTGCACTGACTGACTTCTCTGGTAGGTTTGCGAGTCAAAGATTATAGGGATGACAGGACACGAGTGTTGCACTTGGATAATTACACACTCAAGTTCTGTACTCAACTTTATTCTTCAGGCACAAAATCCATTAAGAATAAGAGAGCAAACTGTACATACAATTCAGTATTAGCATTAACAATAAACAGAGGCCAAATACTTGGGTGTCATCAACGAGGGCCAAGACAGTTGTATTTTTTACATCAAGAACACTAACCATTTTCAGCAACACTATTTTAACCATTTTCAGGTTATTTTCTTACCAAGCAAGATTTACCACATCTAGATACCTGCAATTAACACACCACACACAACTTTGTATATATATTTGACTAAAGTTTCCTAACACTTCTTTGTGTACTACATTTTTGTGATGGCCAAAGTTTGACTAAATTAAGCTTGACGAGTAAAAAAAAAAAATCATACTGTATTGCTTGCTGCATTTACTCTTAATTAATGTACACCTATGCTTCCCTTTCAAATTTTGTTCACTTGTACCTTCAGCACTGGAGAAGACAAATACTAATCGGAGCCTTTTAATACTATACTGTTCATATAGTACAGTAATAATGTTTAACACCACCACGGAACATGAACTAAAATTTGCATTTTTTAAACTATTTTAAAATACCGGGTATTTAAATATTACCTGATCTATAGATTTACATTGCAAAATTCTAATATACAGTAATAGGTTTGAAACAAAGTTTCTAATTTAAATATACAGTATCCTTATCATCACTTGATAAGCCATAAACTTAGAATAAGCACAGTACACTGGACTAAAATGTCAAGTTGTTGTTATTCATAAAAACAAGATCTCTACCAACTTCATCCGTGTATTTGATAATTAATCATTGGGCTGAATTAAACTAGCATTTAGGGATGCCACAAAGAGTCCTTGCATCAAAGTGAAATAATAATTAGCTTTTTTTTATTTTTATTTTAGGTATACTATAGTATATTAGTAATCTTAATTTATATTTATATATTGTGTTAATTATTAGAAGAAAATAATGAAACTCAAGTGTTCATTTAATTATGTACCTTCTTCAATGCACTTGTAAAATGTTGCTGAAGAACAAAATCATTTACAAGCTTGAATATGATGGTAGTATAAATGGAATGCAAACAACTGGTTATCTCTTGCAAATTAGCATGTCAAGCAATGTGACATTCAAAGTACTTGTGAAAAATCAACAATCAAACAATTATATAACAGGTTGACAATACCAGAGTCTTAATATAATGAATACTGACATTACAGTAGAATAAGAAACAAAAATTACCCTATTTATAAAACCCTTAAAATGGTTCATTCTCATAGTTCCAATATAAAAACTAGCTTTAACAGCCAAAATATAATCTTTGTAATGCTTGATATAATAATTCTTTAGTTCTGTCAGTAGTGTTAAAATAATGTGTTCCATACACACATTTCAGCTTGAACATGTAAAGCTGATGTATGATTATTTTTTAAACACACAACATTAGACAAATTACAAATACTGTTAATCATTATGTTAATACTGTACAGTATATGCAACTCTTGTCTTTTAAAACCTTCAATTATATCTGTCTTCTCGAGCCTGGGCATACAATATTCTAATTCTTACTATGAACCTTGTGGAAAATGTAAATTAAAAACTTTACTAACTAGTTGTGTAAATAAGCACAGCATAAAATAATTGAAGCATCTCTTCAGTCTACCTTACTAGATCATAAGAGATTTTGAGCTGTAAAGCACATAATCCATATTTTTCATTATTTACACCGATACAATTCCTATATAACAATGGAATCCAGTTGTGATTTAAGGCCATAGAATTGAATGATTTAAATACCTTATTAGCATTATTTTCATAACCAGTATAAAAGTTGTGTTCCAGATTGTAGAACTATCATTAAGATGGTCTGTGCATTTCAGTTAATTAAATTTAGAGAAAAGGGCTGTATCTTTTATTTAAATTTACAAATGAAATTTAAAGTTTAGGCGAAAGACAGTGAACACAAAAAGAGAACGAAGTCTATGGTTAGATGTTTGGGCGAGATTTGGCCTAAGCTTCCCCTTGTACATGGAGAAAAGCAACACAATGATACTGTACTGTTGAACTATTTTATATATACTGTACAGTACAGATGAATCTCTCAAATCTGCATTGTTCTAGTTCATGATAATATTGATACCAATTACTCCATTTTACAGATCTAGAATAAAATATGCAAGCTGTCTTGCCACAAATGGAGGAGGAGGATTCTTCAGTTATATTGAAAGTAGGTCTTTACCCAACTTTGGATGATGAGCTATTTCATAACAGATCAACTGAGTAATAGAGTACATACACAAAAAAAAAAAAAAAAAAAATGGACTTTTCACATCAAATGTCCACAATTTGGCCAATTGGCAAATAAAAAATGTCGAGCTTCTGAAAAGGCAACAAAAACCTAACCTAATGCTTAAAACCTACATTATATATACAATATCAGTCCTAGGTTAGGCGAGATGTGCAAATATCCAGGTTTTGTAAATGTACCCTATTCTTGTCACGCAATAATGGAGGAGGGATTGGTTAATACAGGTGCACACTACTCTGTTAAGGATAAATTTCTTCGTGAGCATAGAGTTGTTTTATATAAAGTTTAATTTGTAAATATACAAAATGTAATACACATCATTGAAATCTAAATGTTGCCAAAACACCATTTTTGTTTTATACTATATAAGTACTGTACTGAAGTATTTGTATGGTATAAATATACCAGTAATTTGTATGAATTCCTATGCATAATTAGTTAATTTACAGTATTTGCCAAGTAATCAATATTTTGTTCTTAAATTTTATACATAATAAGCAGCTGCCACTTGCATTAACACTGGCTGCTACGCCATTTTTTTCAGTCAAATGCAGCCTATGTATTTTGTTTAGGTTTTTATATTTTTAATATAGAAAGAAGTGCTCCTTCCACATGTTCAAATGATTTTTCATTGCAATTTACTGTGCATATTCATTGTACTGTATAACACACACTATTGAATTATTTTTTTTAAAAGGCCTTATGTTCCAAATATAACAAATATTGTACAGCAATTAACCAAATGTACTGAGGAATTTTATCTACGGTATATAAAATAGAATGTCTGTCCAAAGTAGGAGGAGTCCAGTTACTTTGGGTTAGCCTCACCTAATTTTTCAGGATGACATGGGGGTATGCAAGTGTCACAGGCTAGTCTGGGTTGGCCCCAGTGGCACAATTTTAAACATTGGCATCTGTAGCAGCCTCCTGAGTTTTCCACGAGGTCTGAAATTTGGGGCATTTTCCATAGCGTTTTTACCATTTTTTTTCGAGTGCTTTGTAATATTACATTGTCAGTGAGAGAGCGAGTTGGTTGGATGTACGAAGATAGAGAGGGGAAGGTGTACACACACCTGGGCATGCCGTCTAGTGTACTATATATTAATTACTTAGTATTGCACAACCAAAAATAAATGAAGGCATTGTTCAGTATGAGGGCACCAAGAGCTATTAGCTGTCAGGTCTCCGACAGCGAGAGGAGGCAGACGCTGGGAGAGATGTGTAAAGCCCTATGGTCAAAACACCAGGTACGATGTGTGAGCTGAAGAGACAGGGTCTAATCCACTGGATGATTAAAGGGACACTGAACAAGACTACGAGGGAGTGTCTACGAGTTCAAGTGTGTGAGGGAAGAAGCAGTGTCAGCCTTCAGTGTCAGGAGGAGGACCTGCCATAGGGGAACAAGCACAGAGACGACACGAGCTACGAGTTGCTTCGAGATTCTGGACGAACCGGACCTGTTCAATGAGGGACTGACCAGAGGACCCCAGCTACCATCGTGAGGGATCTACGACTTTGTAGCAGAGAAGTTTAGATAAATTTTCCTTCCCCTTTTCCCTTGAGCTAGGTGATGTAGTTTATCAGTATTATTATTTATCTAAGGCTAGGCTATTACCAGGATTATTATAATTATTGTGTGTGTAGCAACAGTGATATTAGTGCATATTCTTCCTGAATGGACTACCAGTGATCATGAAAGACTGTATTCAAGCAGTGAGAGGTAAGGTGAACTGTTGTGAATACAGGTACCCAGGTAGCGACCTTAATTACAGGCGAGGGGTAAAGTTCACCTGTGTGTAATTTTATGTCGAGCAAGCTCGGCCGAAGCATTACAGGCTTTGAACTCTGCAACAAAGGGAAGGTCGAGCTTCTCCACAGATGCAAGGCCGGGTCTTGGACAGTGACTCACCCCATGGTAAGACGGGGGTGCTCCCAGGGTGGTCAATGGCACCCATGCACAGGGGAGCAAAGACCCGCAATGACAGTACTTATGGCATAAAAAGAAGGATTGATGTGTGGGCGAAATATGCGAGATAAATTAACGCTGGGTACATAATGTTAAAGGGTTCCCTGGCTTCTGGAGATACACAGCTGATAGGCTCATTTGGCCCCAGGCATTCAGAGCGAGTGGTTTTGTTGCGTGTCCCCCACTGGCACTTTGCCGTCCGACATCGCAGTTAAGTTAGTAATTATTAAAAGGCACCAATCCGGGAAGGCTATGTAGCACCATCAAATGTGCAGAATAATCAGAGGGTGCTAAATATTATCAAGGATGCCAATACGAGAACAGAAATGCATAAGGCGAATGATATCAAAAGTATCCGATTCACCAAGAAATCTATAGAGGGACAAGTGACCGTGAGGGACGGTCGGAAAGCAAGACACGCGCTCGTGCTGAAAGTCAGGGCATTCAACAAGGATATGCACGACTGTAAGAGGAACAATGCAATTTGGATAATAAGGAGCTGAGCAGCGCTCCATTAAGTGACCGAGAGTTAAGCGAGTATGGCCAAGATGCAACCTTACTAGAGCCGTTTCCCCACCGCCGGTTACGGTGGCAGAAGGAAGGCCATGGGGACACAATGCTTAATAGTATGCAGTTTGTTACCAACAACAGAGGACCAACAACCCTGCCAATGGGCAAGGATGGAGGAATGAATAACTGGGCGAAAGTAGGAATACCTTTACGGGAGATGGGACAAGAGCGGATAGCTTCCCGAGCGGCAGCATCCGCACGCTCATTTAAATTAACATAAATATGGCTGGGAACCCAGCAAAACTCTACGAATTTAAATTTACTAGAGATAAGAAACAGCCAATGTTGAATCTCGACGACCACCGGATGGACAGGATTAAAGGACCCCAAGAGCCATGAGGACACTACAAGAGTCTACTACAATCAAAGGAGGATTGACAACGAGAAAGTAGGAGACGGAGAGCATATAGAATAGCATAAAGTGTCGCTGTGAAGATGCTAGTCTCTGAAGGGAGGCGACACATAAGTGCGGTCAGGAAAAACAGTAGCCTACACCGTCCACAGACTTAGACCCATCAGTGAAGATGGAAACAGAGCGGGAGTGTGACGAAAAGTGCTCAAGGAAACGGCGTTTCAGAATTGTAGTTGACATGATGTTTCCAAGAGGAAAACAGAGATGGCACTCCATCACAGAAACATTGGCCTGGTTGTTCCAGTGTAAGGAAAGGACCTTGCAAGAAGATGTCTTCAAGATTTGTAATAATTTTAAAATATTCATTAGAGTACCCCTTCATGTTACAGCAAGGCATATCTTTAAGTCTTCCAAAGATGACCAGACTGATGTGTCTGTGATAGTGTGTCATCCCTGTTCCCTCCCTCAGAAATGCAATCAATACTTCATGTTGACTGGGCTACACAACAATTAATTACCTGAAGTTAGTGGTCTACTTCCTTTTAAAGCAATGATCTGAGCAATTTTTTTTTTTTTTTAGTTCCTCAGTGGGTGCCATAACAATGTAATACCCCCATCACCACTATTAACTACAATAATAGACACCAAGGTGCCAGAGTGGGATTCGCAACAACCTCTCACTCTGAATGCCAGGAGCTAAATGAGCCTACCAGCTGTGTGCCCCTGGTAGGCCAGGGAAACCCCAATGACATCATGCACCCAGCTCAAACTTCTGTTACACATTTCGCCCATACAACTGTAATTTATGCCATACGTATGCACCTCGAGCAGGGAGACCCATACTTTTGTCAAGTACTGTACATACTCAAAAAAAAGTTACCAAATAGCTTCCAGATCTAACAATAACAAGAGAGTTATAAGACATTAGAATATGCCAAAGGTAGCATAGAAGGAAAAATAAGATTTGATCAATGCATACAAAACCATGACAAATCTACAAAATTGAAAAGGAGAAAATTTTAAAACCTGCAACTTCTAGAACAAGAAGCCACAGATTCAAGCTAAGAATAACAAATGTCAAAGTTTCCTTTTACAGCCAGATTTCTGGATGGTTGGAACAATTTAAGTGAGGTGGTGGTGGATGCTTAAACCATCAGCAGTTTTAAAGTACCGTATGACAAAGATTATTAGGGAGACAGTGACACCAAAGCGTAGCTCTCAACCTGTAACTACACCTGGATGGATAGACCCAAACATGTATATCTCTTGCACAAAACATGTTACTGTACAATGTTCAAAATAATTATCTAAACAAAATTGTAGGAATAGTCCAATGAATAGTCCATTTTAGTCCAATGAAATGTGGTGTGGGTGAAGCACAATACAGTAAGTACCGACATGTTAGTAGGATGTTAGGGAAAGAAAAGGGGGGTAAGTGGGACTAAGAAATTTAAGGAGTGAAAAGTTTGTTTAGTGATAAGAGCATCCTTTAGAAATGTTTGCTGTGGCCTTACCCCTACGGGTCAGTATAAAGATATCAGGGCTACAGAACACTGTGGTTATATAATACAGTGCAATAGTTTAAAATCCAGAACCCCTGGGGCAAAGCATTTGCCAAAATTTTGGATGCTATTTGATAACAGATAATGTTGAACACGGCAGACAATACTGTACCAATTAACCAGCATTATTAACCCACTACAATGTCATATCCAAAATCTGGATTATATAGTTTCAAACCTAATTCAGATTGAGAAATTTGCACATTTTTTCTTCTCGTTATTGCCAAACTTTCTATATTTTTCACAATGCTCAAAACTAGAATGAATCATACAATTTTGTTTTAAATATTCTTAATGACTATGAAGGCACCAACTGTTTCTCCTAATATTGCCTTAAAAAATGTGATTGGAGTCATATTACAAGACTTAGCATTCACACTCAAATTTTCAGCCCCTCCCCCATTTTATGAGTGAATTTCAAAGAACTAAATTTTAATTTTACTGTATCATATGACGGGCATTTGGCAGAACCTGTGTATAGATATTTCTCCATTACTGATATTTCTCAGGAGCTATTTGGGAGGTGATGTTATATATTTCCAAAATTTAAAACCCTTAAAATTACAGAATTTGTATACTTACCAAAAATACTGCCTTGTCTTTGCTTTCAGAATGTTATGTACACTTACAGTAAGATAATGAAGAAAAAATAAAACCAAACCATCTGAAGTAAAGTGGTATTTCTCACTACAGTGCTTAAAAATTGGCAGTCTTATTTTATTAAAGATTTTCAATGTTGCTGGGTTTAAAATACAAGATTCCAGACTCCCCTGTACTGTACTTCAATGGCTAGCATGCCACTAGACAGCATAACTTAAGAAAAACTAGCACCTTTTCTCTTAGTAAATCTGTTAATTACAAGGAAGATACAGGTGTTAATTCTGCTATGAAGTATTCGACTTTTAAATACTTTACCCAAACTTTAAGCCATAAGTTATTTAATACCAAGTGTGTGTAATTGCTAGTACATGATACTTTCATGAATAGAATACTACTAATAAATCAAATTACAGTGAATAAAAAAAAAATTATTAAATGGTATTTTGATTCATTTCATTTGGCCAGCAATTATCAAGACAACCCCAAGCCTGAAAGAGCATCACATTTTCTTAAAATATTAATATTTTCTAGATACTCAGGATGTCAATACGAGAGCAAAAAAACTAGACAAATGATGTCGGAGGCATCCAATTCATAAAATCTCAAAGGGATGCTATGAAAAGATTTCTGATCTTGAAAATGTGAACATACAAAGTAGCAAGTGAAGGGGACAGCATTTCTAATGGCACGGTGTAAGTCTTTGTTAAATTCAATCATTAGTACAGTGTTTAAACACTTCAAACCATCCATCCATCAAGCAAAAGAAAGTTATTCTCTTCAGCTGTATACATAACACATTAATATTACAATCCATTGGTGTGTTTCCAACCGTAAACATTCTAGGCACCTCAGGGTCCCTGCTCAGCGACACCTAAAATGTTTATACAGTATAACATTTTGCCAGTTTTGAGTTATTATTAAAAATGTGGCATCAAAATGTTCACAAATGAATTTGCTTCTGTACTAGTGTAAAATAAAATTTCATAGAATTCTGTGACTGCCAAATAAACAAATTAACATTTCAACATTCCTCATTAATTTTATTGACAAAAATAAAAAGTGGAAATGTGTGAACATAATCTGTTACTGTATAAAGAAAATTTTGTACTTTTCTGGCAGGTAATTTGCAATGCACAGTGAAAAATCTTACAAGCATAGTAATTATTGAGGTGTTCTCTGCATTTAATGCTCCTATGCCAGGGACTGAACTCTGACCAACACATCTGCAGTCAGTGATGTTACAATCATTACACCACAAGAGCACATCAGAAAATGAAATGAACATACAGAATATTTCTTTATCAATCTTGATCCTAAGGTTCCTTCAAATTATGTCTATCAAACCATTGGCGAATCCGATACCTTTAACATCGCTCATCTCGTGTGTATCTGCCCTTACTGGTACCCTGAATGGTAACTAGGAATATCTAAATATGCAACAGATGGTGCTAAATAGTTTCCCATGTTTGGTATCTTTTTGATAATTTTCAGACCTAATGTATTTGTCTTGCCCCCACTCTTCAGGTGGGGTTGCTAAAACTGCACAGTATATAAAAACAAATTTTGTATCAGTGAAATGTGCCTGGTATGTTTATCATCACAAAGTGAGCTGCATCCATTCTAGGTACACAATGTAATGGATGATGGTAAGATTTAAAACAAACTTGTGTTCATCACCAACCATTACCTCAGCTTTAGACCTTCCCACTCTGCTGAAACAATACTCTTCCATATTTAAAATTCCAACAATGAATCATTTATTATATAAAAATTATAAGCCCAGTGGTGTTCAAGGTTTTCTACGATTTAACAATTTTGAAAACAAAAAGTAAAATGATTAGTGAATATTTATTTCTTAATATAAATATTAAACTGTGGCATTCCTCAGAACCATTTGACCCTATTCAATATATTTTTAAACTCATTGTATAAGATCAACCAAGGCAGGGATTCATTAAACTATAATATACAGTACTACCATTTGATAAAGTACCCTAAAACTAATTTTTATAAAATCCACTACAAAATTAATTCCACTTAAGTGAAACTTCTGAAAGCTATCAGAATTTCAAATTTATATACTGTAATTTAAAATTAGTCTCTTGAAGGCATTCAGTGACAAAAGGTCACAAAAAGATACTTATATTAGTTTGCAATGCATGAAGAATTACTGATCACTTTGCATTAAACTAAACCTTTTGTGCTACAGAGAAGATAAATTATTTGGTTCCCGTTTAGACTTGGAATAAAGTTATCTATCGTAAAAAATCCTACTGAATATTATAAAATTTAACTGATAAAATTAATTTGAATGCATTCTAAAACCATGTATAGTTTTAGTACAAAACTGAATTTCATATTTTTACTGGAAGCTAGCAATTATCAAATACAGGAAGTCCCCAAGTTATAAGTGGAGTGGGTTACAAAACAGGGCATTTTTAAGCAAGCATTCTTGCTTGCTTAAGAATTCTTAAGAGGGAATGTTCCTCATTCTTTATGAGGAACCAGGAGGAACCAGATCTTGCATAGGCACAATGCTAGAAACAGGAGACATGTTCCTGAACCACCAAAAATCAACATTTGCTATATTGTATAACACAATTTTGTGAATATAAAATAATTTAATTTGAAAGTGTTACCCATATTTCCCGACTACTATTTGAAAAGTTAAGAAGTCTAATTATTAAAGATGTATACATGTATGCACACACATGTATATATATATGTATGAATTTCTACATTTCTACAATGATTCTAGTCCTCAATCTGCAGTGTTAGTAGTCTTACATAAATCACATTTTCCTCGTTACCGTTTATTAAAAAAAAAAAGTTAGTTGACAATAGTGGAGCAGGTTCATGTCAAACATATACGATCTGCATTGGTGTTTCTCCCTTCTCAGAGTATTTTCTTATCCTCAGTTTCCTGTCTAATCTGCCTTGGTACTAATTCATGACCATCACTCTTCCTCTCAGCAGCCATTATTAATTAGATTTTCCTCAATAAACAAATGTAGCAATCCATAAAATAAATAGCCGGTCTACACTGGGCAGGAAAAAATATATGTCAACTGCAGAAGCATGGGGCAGCCACATGGAAACCATGGACTGTACGGACATTTCGGTAGCAACCTACACGAGCCATGCAATTATAAGACTGGTACTTATTCATATTATGGGAGATGGCGTGGGCTCACAGAGCACATCAAGATGTAAAAATTGGGACGTGAGATGGCATTTATACAATCGGGCAATTATAAGTCAGGATTCCCTGTATCTCCATATTCAAATTATAAGAACCTGCCATAAAAATTACTAATAAATGAATCATTTATTTATTTTCTAGAATTAAATGGTTCTTTCCATGTTGCCTACCTCGATATCAATTCAAAAAGTTAGACGCATGGCCCTGACTGCTAACTGACATAGGTTTGTAGAAACGGTATACAAATTCAAGATTACTATTGAACATCCAATTAAAATAAACAAAAATCATTGTTACAACAATCACTTTAATTGAGCTTCATGGAAAAACTTTTTTAATTTTCTCGAGCACACAAGCACACACACTAAGAAACTAAAATCTTATCCAGTACTAGCATGCACTTGCAAAACAACCAACTGCAACATAAATGCTATCCATGCATCCTTCTCATCATTTAATTTTTTTTTTTACTTTTAAAACACTATAATCCTTCAATCTGTATAAACAATACATACCAACATGAAATGCCATATTTGGTGTCCTTGATAGTTATTTTTTATTGACATGCCTAGCTAAATATTGTATGGACATTTGTAAACGGCAAACTGCACACCCAAACACCTAAAAATAAGCAAAATATAATACAATAGTTATACCTCATCTATTCTCAGCACATTTTCTGCAGACTCATACATCAAGAGGGAATGTTCCTAGCTTGCCTCTGAAATTAAGTAATGACTAACAAGAATGCTGTGCCACTGCATTATATCTAAATAAATACTGTAGATCATAAACTATTTGTAGCCAACATTAACCTGTGTAGCAACCTGTACGTCATCACATATGGAATTATTCCTAATGACCACAACATGGCATTAAGGAATTAAAATGTTAAATCACAATGTGCTTATTAATCATAAAAATATATGACATGGTAAATGTCATCACCTGGAGAATTTTCTGTATTTAGTAGTTAGTGAACTTGTCATTCTGTATATTTACAATATATACATGAAATTACATTACCGTGTTGTACATCAATTTAGTGTTTTTACAATACCTATACTGCATTTGAGAATACTGTACCGATAAATGAAATTGCACCAGGTGATAGCTTTACCAATGATGTATAGTATTATTCCAATCAAATTTTATAAATCTTCAATCATTTTGTATTTGAGCACCTACTGGTGTGTAGTTGCCCTTTGGTTTATAGAAAATCTGCCCTGTAGCAATACGCCTCCACAATTCTCTTGTCAGCAGCCGCTTCTCTTTATGAAGTTTTTCCAGGAGAGAACTATTCTCTTTAGCACGACGTGACAGGTATGGTAGTACCTCGTTTACTGGACCATAAGGAACATATTTGTACACAGAGTAGCCAGCTTGTCCTGTAGATAAATTACCGTTATAATCATACGTTATATTGTGGAGTTAAAATATAAATGGAGAAAAGTGCAAATGCATCAAAGTAACCGTATTTCAAAGAAGCCAGTAATAAAAGTACAATGGTACCTCGGTTTAAGAGTTTAATCAGTTCCTGGAGACAGCTCGTATTTCAAGAACTCTTAATCCGAAGCTAATTTCCCCATCAGAAATAATGGGAAATGAATTAATCCGTTCCTGACTACCCAAAAACCTCACTTCAAACTAAATTTTATACCTAATTCATCTAAAAAACCTACAAAACTATGTTCAAGTTATCACTTACCTTGCTGACGAATGCTGTAGGCATATGGAAGATGGTGAGGAGGGGGGAGGAGGAGAGGTGTTACTACTTGGAAGGGGAGTCCCCTTCCATTATAACATCAGGCAGTGAGGACTTCACTGGTGTGCACACACTGGCACATTTGCCTGCATACCACTAAGACTTGCTTGTCTTACAAAGAATCTGTCTAAAGACACTTGTTTCCCCTACATTTTAACACTTGTCTGTAGCAAGACATCACATTGTCATTTAAAAGGTCAATGCAACGGCCTGCTACAGCTTTATCTGGGCAAGTTTTTTCCAATAAAACTTTGCAATTCTTCCCATACTTCACACATTTTCTTAACACTTTAGCGTTATCACGGCGCTCGAGAGCGTTACCACTTTTTGTGTTGAAGTCGCACAGCGGACTCGCTCACGAGTCACGAGAAAAATATTTCTATAAACTATTTGTTATGCGATCAACTTTGTGATTACAGTGGTACCTCGGAATACGAGTGTCCCTGTATACGAGTTTTTCGGAATACGAGCAGGATTTCCTCGGAAAATGTGTCTCGGAATGCGAGGGTTACCTCGGGACACGAGTTTGTTGATACGCGTCCAGGCTGACCTAGCGCGTGGTGGCCGCGTGGTGGCTGGGCGATCGTCGCCCCTCCGCCCGTCCGCCCCTCAGTTTACCATTGTCTCGCGCTCAGTGACTACCTCTCATCAATTCTTCGCGTCGATTTTCAGTGTATTGTTGGATTTTTGGTGATTTGACTATACAATTTGTTATTATATATCTCACCATGAGTCCCAAGAAAGCCAGTGGTAAGGATAAAGGCCAGAAATCCCATGTGAGGATGACAATAGAGGAGAAACAAGAGATAATTCGGAAGCATGAGAACGGTACACGTGTTATTGAACTTTGTAGGCAGTACAACAAAGCCACATCAACAATATGCACTATACTTAAGAAGAAAAATGAGATTATGAGTGCTAAAGTGGCAAAAGGAGTAAGAACAATAACGAAACAAAGACCACAAATACTTGAAGAAGTGGAAAAGTTGTTATTAATTTGGATACACGACAAGGAGTTAAGGGGAGATAGTGTTTCGGAGGCCATTATTTGTGAGAAAGCCAGGGTATTGCACGAAGACCTTCTAAAGAAAACCCCTGAACGAGTGATGCAGAGACGAAAGAGTTTAAGGCAAGCAGGGGCTGGTTTGAAAAATTTAGGAGGAGGAGTGGTATCCATAGTGTTACAAGGCATGGGGAGGCAGCCAGCGCAGACAAACCAGCCGCTGGACGATTTATTGAGGAATTTAAAGAGTTTGCAGAGGCTGAGGGATACCTACCGCAACAAGTGTTTAATTGTGACGAAACAGGACTGTTTTGGAAAAGAATGCCTAAGAGGACATACATTACCAAGGAGGAAAAATCCTTGCCCGGACACAAGCCTATGAAAGATAGGTTTACGCTTATGTTGTGTTCAAATGCGAGTGGCGATTTGAAAATTAAACCCTTACTAGTGTATCATTCTGAAAATCCAAGGGTTTTCAAACAGTATAAAGTGCAGAAAACCCATTTGTGTGTGATGTGGAGGTCTAATAAAAAAGCATGGGTGACTAGGCTTATTTTTCGGAGTGGGTGAATGAAGTGCTGTGCCCTACCATAGAAAAATATCTGCAGGAGAAACATTTGCCACTCAAAGCCGTGCTTCTCCTCGACAATGCTCCTGCTCATCCTCGAGGCTTGCAAGATGATGTGTTGCCCGATACAATAAATTCCTCACAGTTAAATTCTTCCTCCTAACACCACTTCTTTAATTCAGCCTATGGACCAGAAAATCATAGCGAATTTTAAGAAACTTTATGAAAGGGCACTTTTCCGAAAATGTTTTGAAGTGACTGAAGCCACAACCTCACCCTCAAAGAGTTCTGGAAAGACCATTTTAACATTTGTAGTGCTTTAAAACTCGTTGACAAAGCCTGGCAAGAACTGACTCAAAGAACCCTGATCTCTGGCTGGAGAAAATTGTGGCCTGAATGTGTGAGAGAATTAGACTTTGAGGGGTTTGAGCCTATAAATGATGCGCCTATTGTTGAGGAAATTGTTACTCTAGGCCAG
Source organism: Procambarus virginalis (assembly GCA_020271785.1). Taxonomy (NCBI): domain Eukaryota; kingdom Metazoa; phylum Arthropoda; class Malacostraca; order Decapoda; family Cambaridae; genus Procambarus; species Procambarus virginalis. The sequence goes on along the minus strand of WNGS01003388.1, from coordinate 12,932,321 downwards.
CAAATGGGCTTGGAATTGGATAGTGATGATGTGGAGGAGTTGGTGGAAGAACACAACGAAGAACTGACCACCGAAGAACTCCAAGCCCTTCAACAGGAACAGCAAGACAACGCAGATGAAGATTCTTCAGTGGAGGAGGAGGAGGCAGCAGCGGATGTCCCTTCTGCAGTATTGAAGAAGGTGTGTCAGATGTGGGAAGAGATTCAAACAATTGTTGAAAAGACTCACCCAGAGAAAGCTGTAGTAGGCCGTTGCCTTAATCTTTTCAATGACAATGTGTTGCCTTACTACAGAGAGAGCTTGCGAAGAAGGGAAAAGCAAGCTTCCATGGACAGATATCTGGTGAGAAAATCGAGCAGTGAGCCTCAGCCAGGACCTAGTGGCACTCAGATAAAACGTCCCAGGGAGTGCACACCTGAAAGGTCCTCATTGCCTGATGTGATAATGGAAGGGGACTCCCCTTCCAAACAGTAACTCCTCTCCTCCTCCCCTCTCCTCACCATCTTCCATACGCCTACAGCATTCATCAGCAAGGTAAGTAATAACTTGAACATAGTTTTGTAGGTTTATTTAGATGAATTAGGTATAAAAATTTAGTTTGATATGGGGTTCTGGGGTAGTCAGGAACGGATTAATTCATTTCCCATTATTTCTTATGGGGAAATTCGCTTCAGAATACGAGTTTTCGGAATACGAGGCGTCTCCAGGAACCAATTAAACTAAACCGAGGTACCACTGTACTNGCAGAAGACCAAACCTCCCGCAGCCTCCATTCGCAACAATCCTAAAAAATCCTCGACACTCCACCTTACACCATTCCACCAAACAAACATAGAAGAGAATTCATTCCTCCGAGCAACGATACCGACCCACCAGGCCCGAAACTGCGCACAAATACGCGGACAACGCCAACAACCTACAATTTAATTTCCACCAGCCAGGCCCCACCCGCACCTGACTCCGGACACCCACCCGGACAACCACCACAATGATCCGAGAAGGCCACCGGGACCGTGCGAAAGTCAAATACCGAACACTCCCCACCAGAGACATAAAAGCGATCCAAATGAGAGCTCGCCCCGCACGCAGCGAAGGTATAGTCTAACGAACCCCCACACAACCACAGCCGCATCCCGAAGCCCACACGCACGCAAAACCTCAATCAAAGCGGCCGAAACATGCCGAGGGTGCTGACTAGAGCAGTCCCTCACACACGTAACACAATTAAAATCGCCCCCAAAGATCAAATCCCTCGTATCATGCCTCAGGTACAGTAAAAGCCCCTCCCGAAAAAACAACTCCCGGTCCTGACGATGCACCACCCCAGAAGGGGCGTACACCGTCAGAACGGAATCACAACCCTAAAAACTCCGCCCGAACAAACAACACCCGCCCGTCCTCATCCATTTCCGTGTGAAGCACGGAAAAGGACACCCTCCGCGAAAATAACATCAGCGTCCCCCCAAAGGATGTCCTTGGCGGGTTCAAAATAACAAGAAACTCAGCACTCAAAACCTGCAATACAGACACATCCTTAACATTGTGCTCTTGGATGAGAGCCACATCCACACGCTGCTCCCGAAGCACATCCAGAAGGCCCAACTGAACCGCCAAAGCATTCAACCCACGAACATTGAGAGAGGCGCAAACAATAGCAGGCGCCATCGAGAGCAATCAAGGACCCACAGCACCCTCAAACACCTCGGAGGGCACAGAGCCACCCCCAGCAGAGACGGCTTCAGCCACCCGAGGGCCAACCCGCTGCTGCCCGTCCGCCGGTGAGAACCCCCGGACGCCGGACGACTGATCCCGCATAAGGCGAACAGTGCCGACATCACCTGCGAGGCACGACGAGACCCCACCGTCACAGACCACGTATCACTGGCGTCTACCCTCGAGGAGAACATCTCGCCGCCATCTGGAACAGCATCACACCCGGAATCCATCTCGGACTCAGGGGAATTCGGAGGAGGCGGGGGGGGGGGGGGGGGGAGGCACAACTCCACGCAGCATCAACCCGTTTGCCAGGGGGTTCCCCACTGCTAGAACGCCCATCCGCATCACGCTTCCGGCGAGGTGCAACGGAGGCCAAACCTTCACCAGGAACCTCACAGGCAGGGGTGGCAGAAACCAGGCCATCACAGCACGCAACAGGAACAGGTGCCACATCGACGACACTGCCGGCACCAGCACCGCACGCAGCACCCACACCGGAAGACACCGAGATGACACCGCCAACACCAGGCTCATCCCCCAACTCGCCACAGGGAAGAGGATGCACCTCCACCTCCACCGTACGTAGAAGACCGGAACCAGGAGCATCCACGCATTCCATCACAGCAGGCACAGGGGACACCACAGGCGCAGACAACACAGGAGCCACAGCCGACTTAGGCGCACCACCAGGCACCACAGCTGCAGGCCCACCACCAGGCACAGGAGTTGAAGGAACACCACCAGGCACATCAGACACAGGCGCGCCACCAGGCACAATAGTCGCAGGGGTCCTACCAGGCAGAAGCTTCCCAGGCACACCAACCAGCACAACCGTCTTAGGCGTCCCACCGGGCACCACACCCTCAGGCACCACATCCGCAGGGGCCTCACGAGGCGCACCCTCACGCCCAGGATCGGCCAGGGAGGCAACGGGGCCATGGAGGGGGTGGGAAATCCCCCACACTGAAGACCGAAGCGGTCCTCAAACGAGGAGAGTCACACCGGGCAGCGTCATGCCCCTCCTCCCCGCAACGGAAGCACGTGCGGGCCTGCCCAGGGTAAAAAACTCGGAGAGGGAGCCCACCGCACAAAACCTTGGATGGGATAGGCCCCGTCAGACGCATATGCAGCGTCCTAGAGCCCAGGCGGAGGCCCTGCAGTGGCCCAGCACTGAACACATTGAACCGGTGACGAAGCACCGACCCAAACCGCACAAACACAGCGGTAAGCTCCTCCTCCAGAAGCGCTACAGGCACACCATGCACACTGACATAGGTCAGAGGCCCCCACGGATCTGACATCGTCACGGAACAAGCCGCCCGAGGAACGGAAGTTGGCTGCTCACACCAACGCGCCACAAAACTCTCATACCCACTAGCCGTGGCAAAAGTCACAGCCACTCTAGTGGGAGAGAACCTCTCCAGCCCAACCAGATCATGGACGTCCACTCCAAGTACGTCCAACAGCGCAGACGCCACACCGTCCCAGTCTACAGGGCTTGAGAAATCCAACCGGGCGGTATTAGACCGGCGGAGGCGACCCCCTCCAGCCACCGCCATATTGCTGACCCCCGCCCGGGACAGCTGGCGCCTCACACCAACACCACCACCTCCAGACAGCGCCGAGCAAACACTGGCGGCTCACCCCAAACAAACTGGAGCGGGCAGGTGACACGTCTACACCGCACGGCAGCGCAGGCGAGACTCCAGAATGTGTTCTATGGTGCTTAATTTAGCAGCAAGCTGAGCATGCGGGTTCTTTGTGATTAATTTCTTGGTGGGGTATGCAGGCGCCAGGATGTAAAAAGGTATTATCTGCTAGGGTGGTAGGTTATCTTGAGGTTATCTTGAGATGATTTCGGGACTTTTTTAGTGTCCCCGCGGCCCGGTCCTCGACCAGGCCTCCACCCCAGGAAGCAGCCCGTGACAGCTGACTAACACCCAGGTACCTATTTTACTGCTAGGTAACAGGGGCATAGGGTGAAAGCTCACTCCCTATTTTTGACATCGAAATAGGGAGTGAGCTAGGGAACAGTGATCACAAAGAAATCAGATTTAGCATAGAATGGAATAGACCTGTAGGAGAAAATTCTGTTAAAGTGCCAGACTTTCGAAAAGCTGATTTTAATAGCCTAAGAAATTTTTGGGTCAAATTGATTGGAAAGTCTTGGGTATGGGGTGTGGGCCGGTCTTGGAGCGAGACATGAACCCAGCGATAGGTGATGTAAATGGGGATTTCGATGTGGATTCTGTGAGGGGATGTAGAATCCCCTCAGCTAGTTTTCCTAAGTTTCTAGAATAGGCTAGTCGCTTTAGGGACTCTAGAAACTGAAGCTTTCAAATTTACATATACTTGTGGGGTGTCATATGAAAGCTTATGTTAAGGACTGTCAGTTAAAACTAATTAGAGGTCTGTGATTGCTCTGTAGAGAGAGTTACATAAATTTTTCCTCTTTCTGTGAAATAGAGAGAGATTTGTAAGTGAAGGTGTGAGGAGGTACTATGACTCAAGAACCGTTAGAGGTAGAGGGGGAACAGTGGGGCGAACGCTGCCTCTTCTCCCCCCACCAAGTGAGACGTTGTTGTAGGCCTGCCCCTCCCTGTGACGTCACGTCGCGTCACAGAGCGAGGGGCGCTTGTGATTGGTGTAGGCACTTCAACTCCTATGCCGAGTTTTGGCGCCAATGATTGTTATTGGAAGCGGCACGATGGAGTCGTGCCGGCTTCCTGCTGATTGGGCAAGACAAGGTAAGGGGGAGATATGGGGATGAGAGTCTCCCTACCCGCCTGGAAGTTGAGTTTGAATTGGGGAGGAAGAGGTGTAAGGAGTGACCTGGTGGAGGTGGCGAGCCTGCCACCTCCACCACCGTTAATCGCTCCTGTCGTTCAGATTACTCATCTTGCATGGCACTCCAGCCACCCTGGGTGTGTCGAGACCCAAATTCGCGTGAAACTGGGGCTGATGTATACAGGACAGTGAAAAGCCTCAGAGACAGTGATCACCCATGGGGCAGCTGGCAAAGCCCCATGGGGTAGCAGGTGGCTCAGATATCCTGTATGTTCATGGACAATTGGGTGGAATATGGGCAGGGCCTACCAGTGTAATTAAGGTGATATTACAGGCCCCTGTTGGACTTTGAATTCCGCCCGACGGCGTCATGTGGTGGTGACGCCGGCCATTGTGATCCTTGTCACCCCAGTGTAAGAGCGAGTCATGCTCTAGTTTGTTGGGGTTGTGGTGATTCCCCATCCACATGTGTGTATGCCCCGCGGCCACTCAGGCCGCCCCCAGGCGCCACGAGGCCGCCCCCAGGCGCCACGAGGCCGCCCCCAGGCCGCCCGGTCACCCACCGGCCCGGCCAGGCCACCCCGCGCGCCAGCAGCCTGGGTGGGATGCGGTGACGTCACGTGCCACCCGTGGCTACACTCCTGACGGCCACGCGGTCGCCACATGCTTTGGCCACATGCTTGGCCACCCCCTTGGCCACTTTCCCAGGACAGCCTAGGGCCACATCTTGTCGACGCACGAGGAGCAAGCTAAGTGTTGACAGCCAGGTGATGGTGACCTGGGAAAGGAGAAAAATGAGTAGGAAATTGTGAGTACTATGAACAGAGTGTAACAGTGTCTCAGTATTAGTGGTAAAAAATGGGTAAAGTTGTGTTGTCCCATAGCCCGGCCAGGCTAGGGAAGCAGCTGAGAGACACCTGTCAGTGCACGTCCAGGTGACTAGTAGTGGAAATACCTGGAGAGGGATATTGTCCACAGTACCACCCTTATATATATATTTCTGTAGATCTATTGTTGTGTGTAGACTGACTGGAGTATGGGACCAGTCGGAGTAGAGAATCATCATATAAATGATCCAGTCTGTCGATTCTATATAATCGTTCAGCCTTGGTTAGTGCCATGGTACCGCATTGAGTATTTATGCCAGTGTAGAAGTAAGCAGACCCGCGTTGCAGGGTTATTAGTGGATATCCTGAGGTCTGTATATTGTCCTGGTGATTAATTTGCATTGTTTATGTAAGGCATTTCTATGTGTTGATTTGCATGTTGTTGTACTGTGTTGTGTGGTGAGTCAGTAGTTGTGATTGCTGACTGATTGCCTAATGATGTCATTAGCATGTGGGGCATGCTGACGGTATCATTATGTTGCAGGTTTGTGCAGTGTTATCAGGTATACGATATTACTGTCCTAGGAACTGTGTTGAGGATTTAAGGGGACCCTTTGAGTATTCAGGGAAATTTCAGTACTTAATGAGAGCGAGCAATTAGTTAATTTGCCTAATTATGGGAGAATTAGCGCCAGCTGTCCGCGTAGAGCGACGGTGTCTTATATTAACGTAAATTGTCTTGCTGAAGCAACCGGAATCGATCGATCTTTTGCAACGTTTGCAAGATTAGAGGGGGCAGTAATATTGGTATACCTTGAGTTGTTGCAAAACCGTGTGTCATTACTGTGTGGGCATAGTAATTAACGAGTTGCAGTAGTCGCAACCGTATGTGGGCGGTGCTATTATGTTGTTTTGCATGCCATTATATGTGTGACCTATGTAACCTTAGGGTTACTTTGTTTCTTTAAGTTGTGTTGAGGACTTAAGGATTCAGTGAGTTAATTAAAGGGGTAATTAACTGGATAAGGGGTGCACATTTGTTGTTGAATGAGTGAGAGCTGTTATGGAAGAACAGTGTTGAACTTGAGCTTGTTGGAATACGTTTCCGGTGCAATTAATTGTCCGTGTGACAACTAATTGACCACTCTAGCTAATTATGTAATTAGCATTCTCATCATGAATTCACGTAGTGGGAGAGGATCTGTCAGAGTCTGTCAGTGATAGTGTTAACGTCAGTTGCTCGAGACTAATTACCTTTCGGGGTTAAGGCAATTAGTGGCTCATGATAATTAGTGGAGTAATTAACGTCTGGAGTCTTGAGGACTCAGATGACTCGGTAAAGCGAGGTCATGGAGTTAGCATACGTTATATTAATCATATTCTGTCTGGTGACAGTGGATTAAGTTGCACTCATTGTTAATTAGTAATTAACTCCTCTTCCGTGAATTCACAGTGTTTGATGAGACCTGCTTAGGCAGTGCGGAGTGAGACGTATTTATGTATGATTAATTATCGGTCCTGGTGACAGTTAATTAATTGCTCGAGGTTAATTAGGGTAATTAGCACTCATAGTAAAGTAATTAATGACAGACTGTTGAGAAGCCACCCACTTGGGGTAGGCTTAGTTAACGTAACTCAATTGGGATGTAATTAGTGGTCCGTTTGACCTTAATTAAGAATTACTCACTGAATACTTGCAAGGAGTCAAGTGTGATGTAATGTAAGAGTTTGAGTTATTGTAACTAGATGACTTGTGTTGAGAGACAAGATGACTTGTGTTAACGTAGAGTACCATCATGTTGTTGTCTAGCGTGAGACAATTGTTTGTGATTAAAGTAGTACTTTGTTGCTGACTGCTGTGATCAGTCAATTAACGTAATTTATTAATCACATAATCGATGTTGTAATTGATTAAGGCAATTGCTTTTAGTTATCGTCTAGTGACGAGGGTAAAGTAACTTGGGATGAGTGGAGCTGTGTCCCAGAATCCCACCTTGCCTGACTTTGTTCACTTTAGTTGTGATAGGGGGAGTCACTGTTAGACTACCCGCCTTGTTACGGGGGTCACTCCTGTTTGTAAGGAGGACCTTAAGCTCGTGATTAGAGTAGCTGTACACCGTGAAGCCGTGTCACTATTGATTGCTTGCTTGTGTCATCAGTGGATATCTTTCATTTGTTCAGTTAGTTCATGTTGTCAGCCCGAAGTGTCAGCAGGATGGAGCCTGCTGTCATTTTCGAGGGGCTGTTGAATAGCTGTGTTGCAAATGCCACTGGATGGACATTAACGTAATAAATCACTCGCTGTGGTGTAACTTAGTCTGTTTTTTTTTTATTTGCAATATTGCGTCGTCAGTGGGCACACCTGTGTTCAGGTTAGTTCAGTATGCAGCCACACAGCAAGGGTTGCTAGTTAGCTGTTGGTTATAGTGTCACTGGATGGACATTAACGTAAATGTAAACTCGATAATGTAGTAGTCTAGTCTCTTGTCATTAATAAATTGTTTATTTTATAGAAAACGGTCTTTGATGTCAACCTTCAACTATTCTGTGTCACACCCATGTTCTGATGTTCTGATTATTGCTGCTGTAATCTTTGATATGACGGCTGTGCTCTTGGGAATTCGAATTCCAATTCATAGCACCACATCAAATATAAAATTTGATTGTGAGAAGCCGTCGGTTACCCTTTATTGGTTTTACCGTCATGTTTAACTAGGAGGAACCAGCGGCCTATGTGGACAGGTTTTCACCCCTGGTGGTGGAAGCCTGGCGGTTTGCTCCCGCTTCTCCTTTTTTCTATTGGACTCATGCTTAACTGCCAAGAGCAGTCTTTAAACTTGTAGTCCACCTCCTAAGGGAGGTAGGCGTAGAGAATAATCTCACAGATTCAATATATAACTTATTCAAGAATATTCTAAACAAAGCACAGGAACGTAGTATACCACACAAATTAATAGATCGAATACTAATGACCCAAAGTGGATAACAAAGAATTTGAAAAACCTTATAGGTAAAAAGAGAGCTTGGTACAAAAGGATTAAAAATGGGGAGGTCACTTTAGAACAGGAATTCGTTCAACTGGTTAAAAATGTTAAAAAAGAGATAAGGAAAGCAAAAAGAAACTATGAAGTTCGTATAGCAGGGCAAGCAAAGACAAATCCTAAAGGTTTTTTTCAGTTATATCGAACTAAGACTAGGGAAAGGATAGGCCCATTAAAAACTGAGACAGGTCAAATAACAGATAGTGATGAAGAGATGAGTAGTATTTTAATAAATATTTTGTATCTGTATTTACTAAAGAGGAACTTAACAATATGCCTTCAGCCGAACAAGTCTATGTGGGTGGGAACGAGGACAGGTTGACGAGTTTAGCAGTTACCAGGGAGGATGTTCTTAAACAAATAGAAAAACTCAAACCAAACAAATCCCCAGGGCCGGATGAAGTGTTGCCAGGGTGATTAAAGAATGCAAAGGGGAGCTTTGTGACCCACTGTCAATCATATTTAATAAATCAATAGAGTCAGGCAGAGTGCCAGAGTTTTGGAAAGTTGCTACCCGCCAAACACACACCGAAACTACGACGTTGGTACAACGTTCGAACAAGTTTTAACACCTCCTAACCAGTTATAACAACCGATATAGCAAGTTGTAACAACGCTCTAATACGTCATAAACACGTTAAGCCAAGATGTAACAACTTTATTACAAGTTGTAACAAGCGGAAAATAGAGACAGTTTCGGTTTGTGTTTCCAGGGTAATGTGATACCAGTTTATAAGAAAGGAGATAGATCACTTGCGTCTAACTATCGACCAATTAGCCTAACATCTATTGTGGGAAAGTTACTCGAATCTATAATAGCAAATAAAATTCGCCTTCATCTTGAAAAATATAAATTAATAATTGAGTCGCAACATGGTTTTATAAATGGCCGTTCATGTTTAACAAATTTGTTATCTTTTTATTCTAGCATTGTTGAGGCAGTTGATAGTGGTAAGGATTGTGATGTTGTGTACCTTGACTTTAGCAAAGCTTTTGATACAGTGCCACATGAAAGACTGATTAAAAAGATAGCGGCTCATGGTATTGGGGGTGCTATATTAAGCTGGATTAGGGCATGGCTATACCAAAGGAAACAGAGAGTTAGTATAAATGGAGTCAAGTCAGAGTGGGAATTGGTATTTGGACAGAACGTTTTGTGCCAGAGATAAAGGGAACAGATTAAGGGTTTGCTATCCTGGAGCTGGTATTGGTGACATTGTTGGAAACCTGAAAGATATTATGACGGGAAATGGGAACAAACCCATTATTTGTATTAGTGCAGGGGGTAATGATGCTGGGAGAGTTAGAAGTGAGGAACTAATACAGAAATTCAAGACAGCAATAGAATTAGTTAGGAGCAAGGGAGGAATCCCGATCATATGTGGCATTCTTCCAAGAAAGGGAGTGGGAAATGAATGAATGTCGAGGGCACTTGGTGTCAATTGCAGGCTGGAAATATATTGCAAATCTAATGCAATATCTTATATAGACAACTGGGAACACTTCTATGGAAGAAATGAAATGTATGCTCGGGATGGGGTGCATCTATCGAGAGCTGGGGTTGTTGCTGTTGCAAACTCGTTGGAAGAAGTGGTTAGAGGTGTTTGTTTGGGTTTAAACTGTTAGTAGATAGAGGTATGGGAATTGATTTGGAGGAAGGATGTAATAAAAGTATGTGTTTGCGGAGAGAAAGGAATTGGCAAAATGATCAGGGAAAGAGAAGGGCCTCAAAATAACAATTCACTTAGGGTATATTACACAAACAGTAGAAGTCTAAGAAATAAAATTAACGAATTAAATGCTCTTGTCTGCACAGAAAAAATAGATATTATTGCACTTACCGAAACGTGGATGAATGTTGATAATAGAGAACTATTAGCTGAATATCAAATAAATGGATTTAAACTATTTCACACAGATAGATATATTAAACGAGGAGGGTGGAGTAGCCATATACGTTAGGGACAATTTGAAATGTAGTCTCAAAGAGGGAATCAAAACTGAGCCACACACAGAAACTATTTGGATAGAATTAAACGAAAAAGCAAATAATATTATAATAGGAGTTATATATAGGCCACCAAATTTAGACAGAATGGAAGCAAAGCATCTATGGGATGAAATATCTAGGGCATCTAGATCTAACAGTATTTATGTCATGGGTGACTTTAATTTGAGTGGAATAAACTGGTTGAACAAAACAGGGAATAGTGAAGCAGAAGATTTCTAGAATTAATTGACGATTGCTTTCTTACGCAACACATTAAGGAACCAACACGGGAAAATAATATTTTAGATTTAGTGTTAACTAACAGGGAAACACAAATTAATGACATCGAAATAGGGAGTGAGCTAGGGAACAGTGATCACAAAGAAATCAGATTTAGCATAGAATGGAATAGACCTGTAGGAGAAAATTCTGTTAAAGTGCCAGATTTCGAAAAGCTGATTTTAATAGCCTAAGAATTTTTTTGGGTCAAATTGATTGGAAAGTCTTGGGTATGGGGTGTGGGCCGGTCTTGGAGCGAGACATGAACCCAGCGATAGGTGATGTAAATGGGGATTTCGATGTGGATTCAATTTATAACGTATTTAAGAATATTCTAAACAAAGCACAGGAACGTAGTATACCACACAATTGAATAGATCGATTACTAATGACCAAAGTGGATAACAAAGAATTTGAAGAATCTTATAGGTAAAAAGAGAGCTTGGTACAAAAGGATTAAAAATGGGGAGGTCACTTTAGAACAGGAATTCGTACAACTAGTTAGAAATGTTAAAAAAGAGATAAGGAAAGCAAAAAGAAACTATGAAGTTCGTATAGCAGGGCAAGCAAAGACAAATCCTAAAGGGTTTTTTCAGTTATATCGAACTAAGACTAGGGAAAGGATAGGTCCATTAAAAACTGAGACAGGTCAAATAACAGATAGTGATGAAGAGATGAGTAGTATTTTAATAAATATTTTGTATCTGTATTACTAAAGGGAACTTAACAATATGCCTTCAGCCCAACAAGTCTATGTGGGTGGGGACGAGGACAGGTTGACGAGTTTAGCAGTTACCAGGGAGGATGTTCTTAAACAAATAGTAAAACTCAAACCAAACAAATCCCAGGGCCGGATGAAGTGTTTGCCAGAGTGCTGAAAGAATGCAAGGAGGAGCTTTGTGACCCACTGTCAATCATATTTAATAAATCAATAGAGTCAGGCCAGAGTTGCCNACTAAGCTGGTATGGTGAGTTCAGACAGCAACACAGGTTGCTACACACAGTCAGCTGATGCTGCTTCCCTCCCTCACTAAGATTCCCATATTGTTTGTGCTGTTATTACACTATATACTCACATTATATATAAGTATCTACAATTGTGTTCACCATAGTGAACCACTAAGCTGATATGGTAATTCTAGACAATAACAAGTGGCCACACACAGCAGACGAAGCTCCCTCCCTCAGCATTACTGTTCCCAACATACTACGCACAGCACTAATTATCACAACAATCCTGCTATTATCAGAATCTTGGTCATTTTTTTCACAGGGGTCTTCTGTAATACTATCATTGCTAAATAATACCAGTTACATATTTATTTTTACATAATTTAGGCGATGCTGTGGTCACAGGCTGAACAACAATGCTCTTAGCTTATGTTGTGTGCACCAGCCTTGGTTGCTCACTTAGTACTGAGGCTCTCACACCTGGGAATGTTGCCCACATTTTTTTTTTTGTTAATGGCGTCTGTTTACAAGAGCCCTGAGGAAGCTGACGTGAATCCCATGTAGCTGAAAGACGTTTTAAGTCTTGTGCGGTACTCCAACACATAGCTGTGGTGCGCAATTCTGTGACAATTACTCGCCACAGCTATTGATGTGTTGCGCAGTTTAAGGGTTGAACTTTCATATCTATTTATTAAGCTTTTCTGTATCTATAGTGCTACATCCCTATTAAAAACATCTGTTTTTCTAGGTGTGTGACCTCAACTAAAATTTTCCCAGATTTTCCCAATTATTTGCAAGTGTTAGACACTTAAAGAAGCACTTAAAATAGTTGTTAAATATTAGTTGTTAAATATTTGAACTTGAGTCTTTGGCTATCAAAGAGTTCATTTATCACCATATGCTTATAGTAAAACACAAGTATAATGTATTTGAAAATTCTGAATATTGTTTAATCTCACATGCATATAGCAGAGCAAAATTGAGATAATAGGGAAGATAATAGGCACAAGTAAATAGGACAAATAAATGTTGACCAGACCACACACTACAAGGTGAAGGGACGATGACATTTCGGTCCGTCCTGGACCATTCTCAAGTCGAATCGACTTGAGGATGGTCCAGGATGGACCGAAACGTCGTCGTCCCTTCACCATCTAGTGTGTGGTCTTGTCAACATACTTTAGCCACGTTATTGTGACTCATCCCCTGCATAAGGACAAATAAAACTGCACTGATTCAGATAACAGTTCTAACAGGAAGAATTAGGTTTGACAGAGAACATGTTGCAGATTACTGCATTAAGATTTGTGGAGGGAGTTAGTAGGTCTTGTATATTTCCAGCACAATAGTGCTTCCATGACCAACTTCAGTCAACCACTATTGCTATTGGGACAATAACTCTAAGCTCCTACTATAATTTTTTACAGCATGAATTTGACAGAGTAGTAATGGTGATTACTGCTTTGCAGACTTTGAGTGGGTGGAAGGAGATGTGTGTGAGATCTGCTTGGACCTGGAGAACCCAATGCCCTTTGAACTGAAGGTTACTAACATGGTAAGTTATTGCTAGAAAATAAACTCAAGGTGTATAGTGATTTATTAGATGCCATTTAATATTTGACTACAGTTTTGTTGTAAACCTTTGATAAATATATAGCCATAGGGCATAGTTATTCACTGATAATAGGGAAATAATGCTGGGTGTAAGGTTACCAGCAAACATTTTGAGAAAATAAAGAAAAATGTGTAAGTGCTTTGTACTATATACTGTGCAAACTTAATATATTTTAATCCATCATTTACAAAAATACTGGGTTTGCAACAAATTTTTTGTATGAGCTGCATACAATATTTATATTACAGTTAGTAGCTAAATTGTAACAAATTTAAATAAAGAAATTGGGTATATTCTCCCAAGGACACGTAAGAAGCATATCACATAATTGACAGCTCTTACACATCATTGTGTCCTGCTAGGTAATTTGACAACCTGCTTTTCACCCATCCAGCCAACTAGTGTATCTTCTTATCCATCCATACGTCCCATCTACACTAAAGAATTGCAACAACTCGTGCCTCTGCTTCCGCCCACTCTCACCTGCAGCCACTCCTGGCCACATCTCTTCCTGCCCCCAACCACCCTCAACACCACAAAATGCTATCCCAACCTATCTCATGCTCACTTGCTTGACACACAACTAATTATACTTGTCATGCATCCCACCTCTCAACTTATGTTTTAAGTAGGTTATCTTAAATGTCTTAACAATTTGCACATTACAGTATAATCAGTGTCAACTGGTTATATTAGCTATTGACTTGACAATTGGTTATGCTTTACTGTGTTCCCAAGGACTTGACTTGAATAATGTGTTTACATTTTGTGACTAAAGGGTTTGGTAAGGGAGTATGAAGTCTTGATGGCATGGAAGGTTGTCGATGGTAGGTTGTTGGGGCTGAAGGATGCTGTTGATATGTCATTGAGAGCTGATGTTGGGTATGCTATGGCCAGTGGAAAAAGGCTAGTGGGGATGGCCTTTTCCTGTGGGTTCTGTTGGATATTAAAGCTTCAGTATTGCTGTACTTTGTAAATTTACTTTTATTTTAATGAGCATATCAGGTAATCTAGATTATTCATGAATCCCAGATCAGGTCTGGAATGATAGGCCAGATTTTAAAGATTGCAGGATACTGTACTGTGTATTAAATCTCTTGGAACTTCCCAGAATGCAGTATTGAGGTGAAGGAAATAAAGACAACTAACTAAAGTTGCAGTGCAAATGTGTCACAGAAATAGCTATGAGCGAAGAAAGTGGTGCACCCTTTTTCTTCACCTATGCTAGGATGCAGGCATTCCATGGATAATGAAGACCAACTGCTCCGATATCTATATTAATAATTTAAATGTATACTTTTATTGGCAGAATTAATGTTAAAACAATAATTAGGACCTCTGCAATTTGAAGTAGTGAATAAAATAATTGAAACTAAATTAGTAAAAATTTTATGGAAACTATTGTAAGATTTAAAAATAAACTTTAGTTTAATCAAGGGCTCCTGGTATGATATTTTAATAGGATGTAATAAGATAGCTAATTAGTGCACATAATCATGTTGAACGTGCTTTGCAGTAGGTTTAGGTATTTATTGTATAAAAGAAGAAAGTTTAAAAAAAATGTAGAGGGAAAATAAGGTTTATTAACCGTCAAAATGCAGTTCGTCACTATATATTGATAATGTAATTCAGGGGTCTCCAAACTACAGCCCACATTCAGCCCACAATATTTTATCCATCCAGCAGCAACTTGAAATATACATAAATAATATAATTATTTCCCTTCATTTTTTCTCAACCACATGGGTGGGTAGTTGACAGGTTCAGTTCCTGTCTGCTACTCTCCTTTCCCTGTAACACCAAGCCATAATCTAAAATTAGTATCAGTGCATAGCATACATATCACAGTTGATAGGGAAGATTTCCTGAGACCTGGAACTTCAAGAACAAGAGGTCATAGATTTAAACTAACTAAACAAAGATGCTGAAGAAATATAAGAAAATTCACTTTTGCAAACAGAGTGGTAGACGGTTGGAACAAGTTAGGTGAGAAGGTGGTGGAGGCCAAAACCTCAGTAGTTTCAAAGCGTTTATATGACAGAGCTGGGAAGACAGGACACCAAGATCGTAGCTCTCATCCTGTAACTACACTTAGGTAATTACAGTAACATCTTCAAAAAATAGCAAAAAACTGTCGGAATATATTTTGAGATGGAATTAAACTTCAATGTGTGACAATAGAGGAGAGAACATGTCTGGGTTAAGAATATAAGAATAAAGGTAACTGCAGAATGCCTATTGCCCCATACGAGACAGCTCCTATTTATTACCACCCAATCTCACTCATATACATGTCGAATTCACGTTTTGAAGCAATCAAGGGACCCTCCACCTCCACCACATTACGCAGTAATTGGTTCCACAAAAATTTAATTTGTCCAACCATGGTTCTACAACCTTCTGCTTGTGGGAGTCAGTGGCACCTTCGACCCGGAGTCCTGCCGAGTTTCATTGCTTGTTTGTGACTCGGTTACCTGGTCTTATGCTGACTATGCGGGTGCAGGCAGTACGGGCGTTGCATGTTGAGTTCAGGTGGTGGCAACGCGCTAGGTGGTTTGCTCCCCGGAAGCCCCAAGGCTGCCCCGTTTTTGGTTGTTGTGACAGGGCTTGGGGGTGTTGATTGCTTTGGTTTTGTTCCTTCCTCGCCCCCCTTGTCTTTCCCCTGTTATGGTTTAGTCTGGTCCCCCCCATCCCTTCTTCGCTGCATCCGGATCCTTTGCATCTGTGGGTTCGGGGTTGGGGCGGGAATTCGATGGTCTTGAGACTCGGGTGGTCTCGGGGGTTTCCCCTTTCGGGGTAGCGACAGAGGCATTTGAGCCTGTTCCTCCAGCTGGGTTGTATGAGTCTGCTAGTGGGCTCCCTTCCTTAATAAATTTCTGGCTGCCCCGACCTTTCCTTTTGAGGCTGGGGCTTTGGGGGGACGGCTCAGCCCCAGGGCCTGCCATGGAGGCTCCCAGGGTTGGGGAGGGGGGGGGGCGGCTTAGGGGGCCTCGGGCCCCGTTGGACCCCGCCGGGATTTACTACCCTCGGTGCGGGGCTTCTGGTTGCAGGGAGTGGGGTTTTTCCTTCCCCCCCTCCGTGTACGAGTTGCTGGGTGTCAGCCCCTCCCCGGGTTTGGATCCCTGTCCCTTCGGGTCCGTTCGGTTCCGTCGTATCGGTGGGGGACTTTTCTCCGTTTCTACCCCCTTTTCTCTGGGATGGGAGTTCTCCATCATGGAGGGGTCATGTTCCCCTGTTATCGGGATTTCTGTATGTCATTTGGTCTCAGGTGCGACAGTGTCTTTCTGAGCCTTCGTGATATTGTTTGCGTCTGTGAGGTCTCGGGGGTTTGGGAAGGTCTTCGATTCTTCCCACATTATTGGAACGTATGTCGTCTTCCGGTGAGGCTTACCTCTGGTCCTTTTCATACTCATTGGTACTCTTCCGCGCTTCTTGTTTCTCTCCGTGCTCTGTCTAGGCACTGCTAATATTTTGCAATACTCCTTGTTGGTGCCCTCCCCGCAGGGCGTGGTTGTGTGGTTTGGGCCTCATGCGTCTTACGCATGCACTGTGGGAGTTTTTGTTGTGGACGGTGTACACAAGTGCTGGTGTTCCGCGTCGTTGTTTTCTCGGTGTTTCGCTTCTCTCGTCTCTCCAGTCCGTTCCCCATAGTTGCTGGGGGTGTTCTGGGTTGCTGCTATGGGGAGGACGCTGGGTTTTCCCGGCATATGGGTGTGGGGCTCCTTCTTCGCTCTACCCTACTATTCTTCTGCGGGTGCGGCTCTGGCCTTCTTCCTGTGGCGGTGCTCCCGGACTCCTCTCGGCTACGTTGTGTCATGCCACGTTTATGCCTACGTTCTGCAGGCGAGTTTATGTGGTCTGGCGTCTATTTTGGCCAGGCCCTGGTTCATGGCTATGAATTTACGACCATAATACCAAGGTGACTGCGGAGGGCCTATTGGCCCGTACGAGGCAGTTCTTATTTATACCCATCCGGTCCCACTCGTATACATGTTCATCACATGATTGAGTCAATCAAAGGGTCCCACCTTTGCCATGTTACGAGGTACATTGGTGGAGGTAAATGTTATGGGGTAAATGTTACACTGGGTCAGGATGTTATGTGGTGACATTTTGCTGTGGCTTGATACTAGGTTTCTGTGTTGGGGTTTGGTTGTGGCATTTTGTTTGGCCCTGGTGTGCTTCTTCCTGGGGCCTTCCTTGTTCATCTGTGTTGTTTGTTACACAGTGGGTCACGGCCACGTTTTTTTGTGATCTTATCTGGGTCACACTTTTCTTGCCCATCTTGCAGTGTCTGGCTTAGCCCTTCCATATACATTGGAGTCTCTGTGCTCGCCTAGTTGTCCTTACCTAGCTGTGCTTGCAGGGGTTGAGCTTTGGCTCTTTGGTTCCGCTTCTCGGTTGTCGTTCGCCTGACATAGACTTGGCCTCTGTGTTGTTGGTCCTGTCCTTTTTGTTCCCATTGCTGCCTGTTTTTCTCGTTCCTCTTCTTCCTTCTACGCTCGTGTCCCTTGCTGCTGGTGCTGGGGCTGTTTTTCTAGTCCGTATGGCTTGTTCTCCTGTATCCGCTTCAGGTCTGCGGGGTAATATGTGAGGGGTAGTTGGATTGTTTTGCGTGTCAGTTCCTCATCAGGGCTTGACATCTGCGAGAAGCCATGTACATGTTATTTTACGCTTGTTTGTGTTGTACTAACTAAGTGTCAAGGGATGTAATGGTTCTGATGTTACCTCGCCCCTCTCATTACACCTTGTTGTGTGGTTTTGTATGTGCTTCTTGACACCTATTGCTGCCATGCTGTTACCTTGGGCTTGGCGTCCCCACGGCCCAGTTGTCGACAGGTCCTCCTCGTTGCTGGTCTGGTTGCCCTGGCTGTTTGACACTGCTGTGTGCAGCCTGACATATTACCTACAGCCTGGATGTTCAATTATCCTTTGGAGGTGTTGATCCAGTTCTCTCTTGGTCACTGTGAGGGGACGGCCTGTTTTGCCCCTTATGTGTCGTGGAGGCGTGTTGAACAGTCTTAAGCCTTTGATGTTGCTGGGGTTCTCTCTGAGTAAGGGAGCTCGGCTGGACTTTGTCCATGTTCCGTTCCCTGCTTTTGCACCGCCCCAGTGTTTGGTAGTTCCCGGCTTGCCAGGTTTGGGTTTCTGTTTTTCTGGCTTACCATGCCACTCGGCATTTTCCGGATCTTGTGGTGTCACTTCTCATGATTCTCGCATCGGGACCACAGTGTCTCCGATCTCCTGGCGAGCTCGCTGGCATTGGGAAGTTTTCTGTGCGGCAGACGTTCCTTCTCATTCCTTGCCGGTTTGGGTTCTGGCTCTGCTTGCTCAGTGGTCGCACCCAAGATTTTACCACGGCTCCGCCTCTTCCTATAATCAATTGGTTCATGGCGGGGCTGGTTTGGTTCTGCCTTGAGTATCTCGCCATCTGTTGGTGGTCAGGTGACTTCAATAATGGTGTCCCACCTGCATGCTTCGTCTTGGCGGCGGTGTGGGGTTTTCTTTGGCGGTCCTATCTTTTTCTTTCTGTCCCTTCATCGGTTTGCTATGTTTGCTTGGCGTGGTCTGGTCCTTCTCTTGTGAAAGTTTGGGGCCATCATCTTACCACATACTGTCGCCTTGTCTCGTGCAGCGCTGGCGGAGCCGCTCCGGGTTGCTTCGGTTTTGGAAGCTGCCTCGGCATTGCTTTGCGAGCTGTTTCTGGCATGGTTCACCTCTGGCCTGCTCTTGCGTCGTTTGAGCCGTCCTGGTTCTTGGATTGCGTGCTCTTTTCTCTTCTCCTCGGTTTGTGGTGGCCCCTTTGGTTCCGAGTTGTTTTTCGAGGCTCTTTTCTTGTTGGAGTTGGCCTCTGGGGGTCGGGTTGGTGTGCTTCATGCCCTCCTCCGGTGCCTGGGTTTCGGCTCTTTTGGTTCTCATGATAGGTTTGTTTGCTACAGCCGTCTCCTTCTTTTCTCCACTTCTCAGTTTAGGTCCTTCTTGTTTTCATCTTTGGGTAGGTATCTCCGGGGAGCCGACGAGGCTCCCCGCCAGAAAACCAGCGTTGAATGTAATGAAACGCCATTTTCTGGGTGAGACCCAGAGGCTCCCCGGCATCCCTCCCTCCCTCCCAGTCGGCATTTTTTCATGTCTTTTGACATCCAGCCTCAGAACTGAAGGGTGGATAGCCGGAACGAGGGTCTGGGGCTCCTCCTTCCCCCATCCCGGGGAGGGGGGAGCTGCGCAGACAGCGGCGTGGCGAATTGACGTCATGCTCGTTTGCTTGTTTCTTTTTAGGGAGTTCTATCCACTTGTTCAGCTTTTGGTAGCAATTTTCACCAGAATAGGGGTTTGTTTCGGACACTTACCTTTCTGGGTGCCTGACCTGGTCGATGGCAGACAGAATGCTTCTAACCACACGGGGGTTTCTATAGGCCATTGCTCCCCATGCCTCTCGGAGGGGGCCAGGTTCTAGCTCGTGGTCCCTGGTAGGCCCACAGAACTCCATACACATGACTGATGCCAAAGTCTGACATTAGCATATCAGCCTGGATAAGCTCTGGGGAGCCTCCGGGTCTCACCCAGAAAATGGCATTTCATTACATTCAACGCTGGTGTTTTACTTTTGCAAACGGATACCTTGCTTTTGAACATATTTTATATGAAAAACTAAATATTTTATTAGGTCTTAGCTCCCATCACAGTGTAATGCTGACTAATGCTAGAAGGAATGTTGACCACGACCCAGGCTAAAGTAGGGGAGTTGTACGAGTTTTTTTGTTATTATTATGCTGTTATCTTGAGATGATTTCGGGGCTTTTTAGTGTCCCCGCGGCCTGGTCCTCGACCAGGCCTCCACCCCTAGGAAGCAGCCCGTGACAGCTGACTAACACCCAGGTACCTATTTTACTGCTAGGTAACGGGCATAGGGTGAAAGAAACTCTGCCCATTGTTTCTCGCCGGCGCCTGGGATCGAACCCAGGACCACAGGATCACAAGTCCCGCATGCTGTCCGCTCCGCCGACCGGCTGGTCAATACAGATACAATATATTACTTAACACAAACAATTAAAATAATTTTTTTACAGTCAAGGTGACAATTTTAATGATTGCCACATTTTAAGGTTAAAGAGCTTTAATGTGAAAGTGAAATGTTAACTTTTGAAGTGGGGGGGAACTAAAGATAGTCTGGCATTTACTTGTCAGTGATTACAGGAAGATAGACCTGGCTTGTACCCCGCCGTCTCTCTCTTAGTACTGAATAAATTATATTACCTGTTGCTCATGTTGCTATTATACTTGTTTTTAAAACTGCTTCCAATATTACACTAGTTTACTGGCTGCAATTCATGCAAGTACTACTACCGTCTTAAGGCTCACTCATTTGTGCTCCCATCTTTCAACTGTCCTCCTCCCCCTCACCTGGAAAATAATTGTCCTTTTCCATTCCTCTCGATATTTTTCATTTTGCAATTATCTCTTGCTTCTTTTCTCCTGTGTGATTGTATGTTTGAGTTCCCTTAGTCAGATTTCTTTTCTCAGTTTCGTTATTTCTGGCACAAAGTTTGTCGCAAATCATTAGCCTTGACCAATCTTGTATTTGACAAGATAGAGGTTTTTGTATATTCTAGAATTTGTCTGGCAATGGTTATGCATGTTGCTTTGAAAAAGTTCCTACTTAAGTTTTTAAAAGTGATCCATATATTTGTCAGTTTAATGTACACAGCTGATGATCTATTGATGTGATGAGGGAGGATAAGAGTTAGAAATGTGTATTTGAAGTTTCTGTATGAACATCTAAATTGATGTTTTAACCATATTGTATGTAGGTTCTGCAGTGTAGTTTGATATGCCTTATTAAATATTGAACCATTGCTTTGAAATAGGTGTGGCAAGTGTGTTTGGTAGTTGGGAACACACAGGATAAATGGAAGTATGCTGAGAATATGGCAAGTGAATGAAGCAGTCTATCTTATTATATGAAAGGAAAGATTAAAAGACATGTGATGGCCCAGGTAATGTATGGGCAACACTGCATCAATATTATTTTGGTGTCTTATTTGCATATTTCATACCACTTCAAATGAAGAGTAATAAAAAGGACTTTATTAGCATTATGAACAAATATACAAGCTTCTAAGTACAGCATTTTGTTACTTAAATTTATATAAAATGAAAGCAAATACAAAATAGGTTTTATGTATGTTCTAATGGTTATATGCTCTTTCGTTATAGATGCTGATTACTGAAGGAGTTCAGTTTGAGTCTTGGGCTTCAACAATTGTATTAAAAGCAGAGAAAAATATTCAGACAGTGACCCTGCGAGGACGACCACAGAGTCCTGGGGAATTGAAAGTTACAGGTTACTCCTCTACAGTTATGGGAGTCACCAGTAATTGTCGCTTTAAGTTCATGCCCCATTTCAAGATACCACAGTACACAATTATTATTGTACCTGCACTACCATTAATACAGGTTAGTTAAATTGTTTTCTTCCTGCATCTTGATTATATACAACAGTTATACTCAGGACTACCTCCTTCACTCCCTGTTCTTCTTTACAACTTTTGGAGTTGATACATGGGGAACCTTCCCAAGACAATTAGGCTATGCATTTTGTGATTTTAACTAAACATAGGGCCAAAAGGCACTATATTTCCAATTAAGACTTGGTAAGTTAATTGGCTAAATAAATAAATATTACTGACAAATCAACACAAGACATTTGCAAATAAAGAACTGGAGTACTCATCATTTGTAAATATTAATTAGGAAGCTTAATTTGAATAGATATCCAGTGATTGTTGGAAAAATGATCATTGTTTAATTAAATTTGTATGTAATGACCTATTTATCTAGGTAAGGAACCCAGTGCATTCCAGGGTATGAGAAACTTTCTCTTAATGTGATTACAGTAATTTATTTAAATTTAATTCAAACTTCAGTTCAATATCTCTTCTTAGAGTAAGAATACAGGCTTATTATGAGTACTCTCTGCAGATACTGAGCAGCAACAGTAGCCCAGGAAGCTTAGGTGCTGAGAGGCCACTTGGTGAAGAGTGTGGAAACTTACACTTGTCGTTGTCTGCTGGAGAAACGCACGAGTGTTCTGTGATGCTCCACAATGTGTCCTCCCAGCCAGTGGAAGAACTTACTATTACTCTAGAGTCAAAAATGGACAAGGAACTGTTGAGCCAGGTAAGGAGATTACTTAAAGCTGCATACATTTTATGTTAATCTTTGATGTTAAAGACTTTATTATAAAATAATATATTATATATCTTATTTATTTTAACTGGTTAGCGCATGTTATCGCGTTTCTGTAAGGCAAGATTTGACCAACCCTTAGTAAAGATCTAGCAAAGTGAGGACAGGGGCAACATTTACACTGTCAATGCAGAAAATTTTTCAAACTGTTCATGCCATATCATTGTGATGCTTGGGAAACATTGGAGAATACTCAATCCAGCCCATAATGTAGACAATGTGTGTATTCATATAAAACTTCCAGCCTTTCCAGGCACATCTTTATCAAAGAATACCAATAGGCAGCCCTCTTCAATCTTTTGTTCGTGCCTTTCTTGTTCATCTCACCTCTTCCTTGTATTGCCCATTTTATCAGAATTTACTTAATCTTTTCTCATCTACTTCTTTTCTGATTGGAATTAACTGCTCCAAGGCATCTGTGTATTTCCAAGCTACAAGTTTTATTAGCACATTTCTCTGTATTCAAGAAGGGATGAATTGGGCCTAGTACACAATGCAGTAGTTGATACGAGCAAGGTTGTACTCTAGTGGAAGATAACCAGGGCTTAAACTTGTGCAAGTAGTAAGTTTTGTATTGACATTGAAACAGGAAACTTTAATGTTGAGCAGGTTAATTAGCACAGCAGGTTTAAATGGCTAAGAGGTGGGGTATAAAGGGTTAGATCTCGCTTCCCTGTAGTCACTGATGGGTAAGCAACAGAAATATAAATTAAATGTTGTACATATTAAATAAAATATCATTATAATTGGGTCAGAGTTCATGGAACTTGAGATTGGCAGATGAGGAGTTGGAATGTGGTGCGAGAGAAGATTGAATCATAGGAGGTAATACTGAGAAAGGTCTCCAAAGTGCTGGGAAGACTGGAAAATGTTGGGGAAAATATTGTGGCATGCATAAATAGTAGATGTTGAAAAATTATACTGTTTGAAAGCAGAGTGAAAATAGGCATAACTATAAAAGGGAAGAAAATGTTATCAGGCAAGCAGACCCAATTTTATTTATGCTAATTTGCTGGACTCACAAAAGTGCTAATAAACAGATTTTCCATCTAGAAACACATTAAAAGTACAGTATTATTAAATCAGTTATATAAATGACTTGAAAAGTATTATATATTACATGGGAATTTGAGTTTTTATGAAATTAAACAAATTCTGCACATGCCATAGTTTATCTTTGCCTGTTAATAACATTAAATATTTTGATGCTTCTCATTAATTTGTCTACTCACTAATATTCATTGACAGATTTAGTTTTATAAATTATAATCTTCTTGATACAGTATAACAATAGCTGTGAACATGTACATATCATGTGTAATTCAGAGAACTGTGATTTGTATTAGCTTTTTACCTTTTAATTTTTGTTTGGTAAAAAGGTACAGTTCTCTATATTTTTTGCAGGTTTTTCAGTATAGTGAGGAAAACATTCATGCCCAACTTCCCATCCCTCCGGGTGGTAAGGCCTCCTTGACGCTTTATGTCTATGCTGTGTCCGACTTTCTGTGCCCTGGTCGCCTGGATGAATCCCTGGAAACTACTAGCTTGATATCTGGCAGTGAACCACCATCACTTATATCAGGTGGACCTTCCTCCCTACCTTCCAGACAGTCTGTGGCTACCTCAAGTACCCGTGGGGCACGCACACGCCGGACAGACTCGTCTGCATCATTATTATCGTCTCGCTCGGGATCAAGTGCAAAATCTGGCTCCTCATCATCAACCCAGGCTCCCTCGTCGAGTGTTAGAACTCGAGCTACACTCAATACCCCTGGTAGGTTACATATGGAAAAAATATTTTTTTTGCTATATAAATCCTTCTGTGCTAAGAACACTTGGGTCAGAGATTATCATATTTACAGTTAGAACCCCAGTGGATTATCCAATTTGTCCCACTATCCCCTTTGCCATACTCTTGAAATCACCATCACCAGTCTTTGTTGTGCATCGAAACATAGATTCAACTCGGTCCATATAGATACCTTTGATAGTTAATTTTAATCTAACCACAACTTTATATTTTTAATTGTTCAGAGATTCTCATACAGCCTATTAAGAAGCCCTGCCTTAGATGCTTTCCATGTCAGGTCATTTTGTGTACACATGACTCATATCACCTGCTAGACGCTCGTCCGTGTTATCCACAATCATGACAAATATATTTTGCTAATTGTCTCGTCATGTATTTAGAGAAAGGAGTCAATGGTAAACCTATCTCAAGCCTCAAATGAACAACCAGGTCTCTGTTTACAAAGCAAGATATCAGTGCCTTCAATTCCACCTGCAAGTAATCATTAGAAGTATTGTGCTACTACTACTGTAGTAATACCATAGTAGTAGTAGTGGTAGTAGTGTACTGTACTACTTAGTAGCATATGGGTCTGTCAACAGGCTCATTCTATGTACATCACAGATAAGCTTCTATAGGGTGCTAACCTAACCAGTTCACACCTTTTGTGCATGTTAGCATCTCAAAATACTTGTTTTATACTCATTTCCTCTGTTTATTTTTGTATCCTGATTGCCCATGAAGTGAGAGGCAGTATCACACTTCATGGGCACAGCACACATTATCTGCTTTATGCTCAGTTCTTGAACATGTGTGAATGATTCTTGTACAAATCATAAATCTCACATGCCTGTATTTTATACCTAGTGTTAAAATCAAATTTTTATCAGTACAGTGTGCTGTGTAGGGTATATGTAATGTACTATTGGAGTTTTGCTCTTCTGATTTGCATTTTTTTTTATATTGTTTGATATATTTTATTTGCAGGTTGTACAGGAAGAACCCTAGATGCCACCTTGATGGTAAAATATTCTGGTGGGTCAGGAATGAGTGCCGAGTACTGCCGTAGTACTCAGTTGGTGATTAATGTTGAGGTGACGCCTTCACTGCTTGTGACTAGATGGGATGTTCTTCCTGCTGAATTACCTCACCAGTGCTATGTAGTGCTGGACCTCCTCAATTGTGCCTCTAATGAGATGGACCTGCACTATACACCGACCAAACATATTCTCATAGAAGCTGGTGATTCTTGTAGGGTTCCTGTTCCTGTTGACCGATGTCCGCTTGCTGCGCTCACACAGGTAAAGTTAACTTCAATCTCAAAAATATTTGTAGAACATTAATTGCTATACATAATACTTTTATATACAATGCAACTCCACATCATCTGTATTAACTGGTACTGATGGGTGTCCAGAAAACTGGCTGAGAGAGTCTATTACTTGTTATAGGATAAACTGAAAATTTGGTGGTAAATAGCCCATAAAAGGGCAAATTTTGGAAAATCTATATTTCCAGAACATCAAGATTGAACCTGGAACAATATAATCCAGATTTTTGAGGTTCACCTACATTATAAATCATAAACCAACTAATATATTTAAAGCCTATATCCAAAACTAGTATACAGTATGGTATACAACATTTACATTTGAAGTTAAATTAGCAGTGTACAACATGTTTTAAATTTCATGCTTGTAAAATCACCATTAATTTTTCAAGACAAAAGGCTTCATTTAAAATAATGCATTGAGGACCATGCATGTTGGCATAAGATAGTTCTAAATAAGACAAACTTAAGGCAACAGTTAGAAATGTACGTGAAAGGCTCGAGGCTCCCCCCCCCTACTCGGCAAGATAAACAAACAAGTCGGCTTAATAATTTATTGTTCAATGTTCCACAGGATGCCAGTGAGAGTGGCTGGGGCTGGTCAAGAGTCCTCGGTGGTCATGTTGCCTCTCTGGTCGAGCTGCAGTGGACATTAGGCCCCCATGACACTCCTGGTCGAGCATCTCTTGCTGGCATCACATTCCCGCCATCCACTCACGACCTCATTACCATGGCTCCCATACATTGGGGTATGTGCTCCTCACTTCCTTTGGTTTACATTATTAATAGTCTGTCTTTGGTTTACATTGTTAATAGTCTGCCTTTGGTTATCATTATTAATAGTCTGCCTTTGGTTTACATTGTTAATAGTCTGCCTTTGGTTATCATTATTAATAGTCTGCCTTTGGTTAACATTATTAATAGTTGGCCTTTGGTTAACATTATTAATACTCGGCCTTTGGTATACATTATTAATAGTCAGCCTTTGGTTAACATTATTAATAGTCGGCCTTTGGTTTACATTATTAAGTCTGCCTTTGGTTTACATTATTAATAGTGTGCCTTTGGTTTACATTGTTAAGTCTGTCTTTGGTTTACATTAATAATCTGCCTTTGGTTAACATTATTAATAGTCGGCTTTGGTTTACATTACTAATAGTCGGCCTTTGGTTAACATTATTAATAGTCTGCCTTTGGTTAACATTATTAATAGTCTGCCTTTGGTTTACATTATTAAGTCTGCCTTTGGTTTATATTATCAAGTCTGCCCTTGGTTTATATTATTAATGTAATGTAATACATTAATTACTAAGTGTTACTTGTTTCTGTTTTACTTAGACGGAGTATGAGTATTTATGACTCGTATGGTCGCTTCAGTAAGATTTGCCCCATGTGTTTAACAACTTCTTCTGCTCTGTTGAATCAAAGTTGAAATCTTAATGGGTTTGTAACTGTGCACTGTGTTAGGTAATGTTCCAGTGGTCTGTCGGGCATTTCTCCACAGTCCTGACATTTCCTTTCATCTTCTGGAACCTGTAAGCCTATTTCCCATGCACATGGGTGTCCAAGTCTGATGCGATGTAAGTGTACTTCTGTTGTTCTACTGCTCCCTGTCATCAAAATAAGTGGTTCGTAGTTGGTTGAATTCATGTACCAACCCGCAGATCCTGATGTTGCAACTGCTGTGTTGTGGTCACTGTACATCTTTTGCATTGCTCTATTTCTAATTACTTTTTTAATCTGTGATAAACTCTGTGGTATGTAAATGTCTACATTTCTTCTCTAGTCTGTAGCTGAAAGAATGATATGAAATCAGTCATTGAGAACCTCAAAGTTAATTCAGGGTGACTACATAAGGTAAACATGAACCACAACATTAGTGGAGGTATTCTGGCATGAAACAATGCATTTATGATATCTGTGACAGTGTTCAGGATAAAGCATGATGTGATCACCAAGAATAAATATAATTATTTCCAGGTATAAACATTAATGCAAATAAAATTGGTTTAGTTTGGAGAGATTTAAGATCATAAATCCTGGCAAGTAGAATAGAGGAAACCATTCGAGATAAATAAAAAGTTTCAGCTATGATGTGCACAAATACAGAGGGCACATGCACGCTGATATGAGGGAAGTAGACAAAGTGGATTAAGAAAACACTCTTTAAACTGAGACATACAAAAGGACATAGGTGGACTGGAAATTCAAACGAGACTTAAGGAAGGCAGGCAATGAGTCACAATAACGTGGCTAAAGTAAGTTGACCAGACCACACACTAGAAGGTGAAGGAACGATGACGTTTCAGTCTGTCCTGGACCATTCTCAAGTCGACAAAGAATGAGAATGATCGACTTGAGAATGGTCCAGGACGGACCGAAACGTCGTCGTCCCTTCACCTTCTAGTGTGTGGTCTGGTCAACTTAAGGAAGGGCAAATATCTGTACTGGGTACGAGTCTTTCCTTACGAGAATAAGTCACTCGGTTATATATTCAGCTGCTTCAGCCAAATTGTATTCAATTCTGCTGTGCCCTTGAAAATGTTGATAGGATCAACAAGATGCATCTGAGCATAAAGACACAATAAAACTGTAAATTGAACTTTGGAGAATTAATTTTTTAACTACAGTACTCATTTGTGGATGAACTTAGAGATGATTTATACTAGAATCATTAATCTCACCCTTTGTTATACAGTATTCAGTAATATATATAATATGTTACATATAGAGTATAATGCAATATAATACGTATAATACAGTATAATTTAAAATGTGTGTGCATTATTATAGTAATTTCTTGTTTTACAGATGTTCAAGTAGATGGGCAAGACGTACTTGGCGGAACAGAAAACAGTGGAGTGGTTGGTCGCACACTAGAATTAAGAGTTGGAATAACCAATACTAGCGGGGCTCCACTTCCCCCACTCAGCCTTCGCCTTACTGCCTTTCAGGACCATCAAAATGGTCACCTAAATTATCGTCTTGAAGCTAAGATGACCACCACAGGTGCTGCAAAGTTGACAACTCCTCAGGTAATACAGTACATTGGAATCTTTGATATATTGGACTACAGTAATTGGGACCAAACCCATTCCAACCTTCATGATATCCATTTAATCAAATTAAATAATTTTATTAACATGCTATATGCACTTTAAAATTTGTTTCCACCCAGTGTGCATAAAACTTTTTATAGATGAGCATATTAGAATGACAAACACAGTTAAAACTTCTTGTAGTGTGGTTTAGTTTAAGTGGAGTATAGATGTTGGTCACTTTTGACAGTCAAAAAGGTTGGCAGTATTGTCAGTGACAAATAGTTGGGTTGTGTGGCACACAGCAATGTCCTTGTCTTCATTTTCTCATACTGATTGTTTTATTTTCTGACGTCAATTGATGTCAGGACATCACTAGAGGAAACAGTTGTTCAATTGTATAAAAAATGTATACAGTATGTCCAGATGCATCATACATGTATCACTATACAGTGGTACCTCCAAATTTTGAACCCATTTGTTATTATAAAAAAATTGCCCTTCTTTGGGTATCTCAACATTTTCAGCATTTTTCATATAGCAAGTGATACAATACATGTTTACACATACATAGACAAAAATTATTTGTTCAGTTTCCTTTTTGTAGCATAGGCTGGTCGTGATAACACAGGCAGCGTAATGCAGTTTTAGTACAATGTTTTAGTTTTGTAGTTTGTTATTCTGCAGCCACCCTGAGCTGGTTGCGAGGTCCTCAATACTCTTGGCTACAGACTTTAATTTGTGATGTGTGGTAATTATTCTGTACCTAAATGGACTGTGTGGATTATTGGGTTACTTTATGCTACCGTACAATCCTTCATTATTTTTTAATGCTTTATTAGTTTTTTATTTCATTTAGATTGAATTTAAACACTTAAGTGGATATGGTGAATCTTCATTTAAATTTGCTTCCAATTTCTAATTCTTGTTATTCTGGTCTTTGCTCAAGTGATCAACCAAATAGCTGATCATGCTCCCTGCATGAACAAATATGGTACGTGGGATAACAATTAAGTTAGACCTCGGCAACACTGCCAAATGCCCTCAGACCAAATTTTACTTCGAAATCAACCTAACTTAAATTATCAACAACCACTGGACAGTATAAGTTCAATAGTTATACAAATCATTGTGTTAGTAATAACTGAGCTATTTAAAGGACATAATACTTAGCTGGCTAGAAATTTAGTCATGCTCAATCACATGCAGATCCCAATATAACTGCTTTAAATCGTCAGTTTCTAGTGGATGAAACGTTTCTCTCCAGAACCATTCCTGCTGACAAGGAATGTTAAGTTCACAAGTGAGGAAAACCTGTAGTTATTGCACTTGTTGCAGGGTATGCTTAAAGATCTACACGATGCTTATGATTGTGGCTGGCATTCCCATAGCCCACTCAACCACCCTCTAACTACTACTTGTGTACACGTATATTTGGCCCAACTACTGCACAACAAGGTACAGTAGTATGATGTCACTTAATGTTACAGATAGTGTAAGGCGGAGAAAGTGACTTGTCTTGTGAATATCTTAACAGCGCCATAATAATGGATTGACTGAGGAATAGTCTGCCTTCACGCATGCTGGCTCCTTCAATCACTCTGCTTCTTTCAAGAGAGTCCATATTAATTAGTATTTGTTTGGGATGCCAAGGCTTGATTATTTATGATTCATCACAAATATTAAACCAACTAGTTCATAAAGAACTAATCAGGTTTCTTTCAATAGATACTGTTAATCACCTGTTAAAGATGAAGTTAGTGGCTCATTTGACTGCGATGGAGCATAGCCCAAGGTGACATGGCACCGCCATGTTCGTCAATTCTACATGGTTATTCTCAGTAATCTTATTTATGTATCATTCGTAATGCTTGCAAAATTCAAAGAAAATATTAACCACAATACAAATTAATATATATTCATAATTACATTTGTTTATTTGTAACAGAGAGATTTTCTTGTAAGAGATTTCAATTATAATTTTTTTTTTAGAAATTATCAATCGCCCATAACTAGGGAATGTTTCCTCACATGACCACCAACAGCCAGCCCCAGGTCACAAAGCATCACAATGACACAGTTTCCTCGGAGTCTTGTAGCATCAAATGTACTCCAGTTGGCAACTCGAAGCCCCACAATATCAGCACCACAAGGGAATACAGCCCAAGAAATGATGGTAGACGAGGGAAAATTTAATTAATTTTGGTGGATAGATAAGCCAGTGTAGATGAATTTACAAAAGTGTTTTGGGAGACATTCCAGACAGCAACTACTGGTATTTTAAATTCTTGGAGAACTTGCAAGCACTATATATAAAATGGATAAAGATAAAAATGGGCAATGTAGTCCAAAATTCACACTTCAAATGTAAGAATAAATAATGAAAAAGAGAGACAAAATTCAGTCTAGTAAAGATTCAGTAACGGTAAATGAGGAATGTAAAACTCGACGTTGAAAACCAGGGGGAGGGGAACTGGAAACAGCCAAACAGAAACACTGAAAGAGGGATACAAAATTTCAACCAGAAATATCACAGGACTAAAATGGACATCTATGTAAAGCAATTTAAAGGATATGTAGTGTTACAAAATATAACTTGGAAAGGTAAAAAATGTAGCTTGAAGCATAAAAATTACATAAATTTGTATGTAAATGAAAATTGTATTTTGTGCTTGATTTATAGTACTGTATGTCCACCATTGACGTGTAAAACCTCACTAGATGAATGAAAATGCCATGACTTTAAATATTCTTGACACACACTCCTTGATGTCTAAGCTCTTCTTGTATATCCAGACAGAAAGGGCACACAAACATCCAACATCAATTGATAATATGTATTCTATATTACAGTTGAGTGGTAACACACAATTTATAAAACGGCACACTGTAGGAAACGTGTTAACTGCTGTGTGGTGATGAAGGGTGAGGTGGAGAGGAAGAGGAGTGTTTCTCCCAGAAGCTTTGACCATCCAGTGAATCCTAGTGCAGATCAACCTCCTAATGTACTCATGGTCTGGTTCAGCACGAAATCATTAGCGAATGCTGATTCTTGATTGGCTGCCTATGGGCCTGTTAACAAACCAGTGGGCAACCTTGTTGCATCAGACTGATTTAGTGCAGGTGGAGGATGGACAAGGCTGATATGTTGCTTCATGGAAAGCAGTTGTTGTATCCAGGGAGATGCTACAGACCTTTTAACATTATTATAAAGAATGTAGGTAGTGGGGAGGTCAGGGGGATCCTCCTCCATTTAACGCACTACTGTCTGGTGGCAGTGCTAAGTTGCCACGTAGGTAGTATTCCATTAGGTTGAGGCCTCATTTGGTAGTCATATTTGATCACAAGGAAGTTTTGTTGGTCTGTTGATTCTGAATTTTTATGGAGTGCATCTGTCAGTCATTCTGGTCTGAACTGATATCTCTGGTGGTGCCCCTATCAACTTCATTGACACTGAAGGGATGGCTTGAAAATGTCCTTATGGTGTCAAGACTGTCACTTGTCTGGCTACCATGATTGTAGTCTAGAGGATACAGCAGATCATCTTGTAGGTGACAATTGAAAGCATTTACCCAGAAATAAGTATTATTCAAAGTAGGGAAAATGTGTTGTAGGTATTTGTAACTATAGGGCATATATTTGTTTAAAGTAGCATGCTAAGCACTGTCAGTGGTATGAATAAAGCAGGAAGACCTCATATGCTGGATATATTTTATCCTATTCTGGAATTTGATTTTGCTTAGCATCCCTGAAATAAGTAATCTTTACATAATTATACCATCTAACCTAACATTGCTTTCTGATGACATTGTTGTGTTGATGTCCTCTCACTATTCAGTTGACTTATGCACTGTATTTGTATTTATCATTGTATTTATTTGCTTTATTTTGTTTATTCATGATTAAGTTGTTACATATATTTTATCTATTTTTAACATGGTTATGCAGTTAGCCGAGGGTGAAGAGTTCCGGCACTGTTGTGGGCTTGTGTTCTTCACGGCAGGAGTGTACAAAGTGGAAGTGACATGCTCTCCAGCAGCAGCAGTTGCCCAAACATCCTTTTATGAGAACGTCACCCCAGCACACCAGCATGCTTGGAAGTTTGCTCCTCCATTAGAGATAACAGTGACTGATGTATGATTATGGTGCTATGTTTCAGAGAAACTTTATTGTTTAATAAATATTTATGAAGAAATATATTGCCCAAAATTTTGGATTAATTCCTTTTAATCGAGAGTGACTTAAAGAAATGGGTCATAAGTATGGTGTTAATTAAGAAAAGAGAATAACCCGAGTTAATGAGTACAATGCACATTAACACGCAACATCGCGATCTATGATATACAAAAATCATTCACTTCTGTATATTAAGTGCTTGCATTCTGACTTGAGATGTGTACTGCTATTCAGATGACCACATACTTTTTGGATGCTTCTGGCCTGAGAAACAGCCGAGAAACATGTCCAAAAGAATAGTTAGTCATGTGAAAATCTAAGGCAATTTTATTATTATTAGCAAACGTAGAAATTAGTTGTAAGTACAGTATGCTCAATGGCACAAAGTATGTTATAATTTTGCTTTCCCCTGAAAATCTGTAATAACTTGTTCAAAGCAATTTTAAAGACTATGCCGTCATAACTTTTGTCTCACCCCCTCCCTCACCCCTACATTTTCCCAATTTTCCTCATTGAGCAAAATATTTAATTTCAACTAGTCAATGGTGTATGAGTGTTTCTTAATTTTGCTGATTATATTTTGGAATAAAATACTGTATAATGAAAATGAACACTCAATTGCCACATTAAAAATACAAACATAACTAGGTCGAGGAGCTGTGATGGTCATTAAGACATGAGGCATTGGTGTAGCACCTAGGTGGCCACTAGGAAAACTATGCCTCTTCCTCTTGGCCATGCCTCCCTTCCTCTCACTCTCACAAACGTGTAGGAATATTTAATTCGGATCAGTTGCTCTAACACCTATCGGTAACTATTTGAACTACCCATAACCATGAGAAAGTGATATTCAGGACAAGTTGTGTCCAGAAAGCATGTGGTTGTCCGTAGGTACAAAACTTTGCAACTTATCATACAGGGTGCTAGACTTACTGCAGGTCATATGGTAATGTTTATCTAATTTAAGCATTCCTGTTGTACAATATCAGTATTATGACTGTGGTCTTCCTTTTGGAGCATCACATGCGTGGTATTCTTAATTTTTGTTTTCTTTACTGAAATTAATTTTGTGTTAAATCTTCAAAAATTGTGAAATTGTGTAATTTTCCACATTATAAAATGATATTCAGATTACTACTGGAAGTAAACATGTAATGTTAACACACACCTCTGGTTGTTATCGTGCTCTTATTTATTATTCAGAATGTGCCAACAAGTGCACTCTCATTGAAAGCTAGACAGTTTAGCTCATGTACAGTATGAGTGTAATTGAAGTGAACGAGAAACTTTGTTCTCTCTCTACATTTTCCCTCTAAACATTTAGCTACCTAATCAACCAGTATAATGGGGACTGAAATAATTTATGAAGTGTGTGGCTATGTGCAGTGTGTGATGGTGATTTAGGCTGTACATAAAGTTTGTTAAGTGCTTACTTTAGAGAGAATTATCTTGACCAGAGTGTCAGGTGTGTACAGGGATTGCTGATGAAAATAGTAATTTTTATACGAAGTATATAAACTGCATTATTACAACCAAAGTACCATAGTGATATGTATATTAGACATATAATATACTGTATAGCAGTGTTGATGTATCATAACTTTACTGATTTAATATGTACAACAGCACAACATTTGTGCATTTCGAACTTTGTGATATGTAAAATATTGTGTATATGATAATGTAAAAAACAATTTCATAATCTTGAGTCTTTTAGTTGTTGCTTATTTTCTCTTCTCTTCTTTGCAATAATTGATATGCATCAGGCTATACAATTCTGAAGTTTTCCAAACTTGCTTATTCAGATGTCATGTTTTCCTCTCTTAATCATTGATGGACTGTTCTAATTTAACCCTCTTTAGTCTTGTAAATCACCCATGATGCTATAAAACATACCAGACACTTCTCCGTGTCTATTCTCATGGAAGAACCTTTACCAACAGATATACAGTATCGAGTAATTTACAAATGGTTAAAAAGAAATAGTACCATTTAGGCACCTAACTATTATGGTGTTTTGAAAGTCAAGCTGATGCATTTTGAGAGTATGTTTACACAATTTATTATAGCTTTAGAATGTATAAAATCTTGGTTAGATAATTGATCTAATCTAAAAATGATCTGTGATGATAAATCTTGGTTAGAGCTGTAAATTAGCACGTGAAAACCATTTTTAATATCTGGGATTTTCTTGTAACTTTTAGGGTCATTTCATAAACCTCCCTGTAGCATTTCTTTGTTTTGTTTTAGAGTATGAATGCCTGTATCTGCTTGTGTTTGTAATTACATAGTATAATTTCAGGAGAGAGCTATGCTCTTAGTGTTCCATTTACTCTATAATTTTTCTCATATTCCTTGAATCTGCTGATAATTAATTGGTCTCCACCTTCTCACTTAAATTGTTCCAATTATTCACCACTGCACAAAAAAAAAAGTGCATATTTTTTTTTTTTTTGGGGGGGGGGGGCACTTTAGTTTCCTTAGCTTGAATTTATGGCCTTTTGTTTTTGAAAGTGGCAGGTTTCATAACTTCCTCCTTGTCAACTCTGTTAATTCATGTCATTATTTTGTATGTGGTAACAGTGTCTCCTTTTTGTCCTGTTGTCAAGCTTTGTGTGTTCATGGACAATTAGGTATGCATGTACATGAAGAGCAAGATCAGGCTGTTGGGCTCTGCCTGTCAACTATTATTCCTGGTGCTTTGATACTTCCCAATTTTGTAATGCTTTGTAATCCCTTTTTCTTAAAACTGTGAATCAAGGCAGCTTCCACAAGCTTCAGCATATTGAATTTTTTACCACCCTTTCAGAATTTCTCTGTCCTTGTTTATGCATTGTGATGTCACCTCTGGCCCTTCTATTTTCTAATGTAGATTTGTAGAGTTCTCTTAACCACTGTGCTGCGCCAACCGAGAAAACTCGGTCAGTGGGAACAGCGCCAACCGAGAAAAAACCTTTTTGAATGTTTTGTACCCATTCAAAATGCGTGCGCAGTAGATTGTGTACGAAATGGACTCTTGGGACCTCCAGTGAGAGGCAGCCGACTTGGAAAAAATTCCCAGAAAGCCCTAGGGTTGCTGGCTGGGTTAGTACTGAGTGAGCAACCATGGGTGGTGCACGCACCTCTGGCTCCCGAACACCTGTCCAACACGGTGTTGAAAGATTGCTCTCTGTTGGTGAAATTCAGACCTTATTGTTTGAAGAACATAAGGGTCATGATATTGATAAAGCTAGCCGCAATAAGGACCTAACACAAATGTTATGATACAGCTAAGATGAGGACAATACAGCGAGCGTATCCAGTTGTAGCTCTGAGCGCCACCCTTACCATCTCCAATTTTTGTAGATATATAGATGAATACGCCTTTTCCTTGAGCACTTTTCTTCACACTCCCACTCGGTTTCCATCTTCACCAATGGGTCTAAGTCTGCTGACGGTGTGGGCTACTGTTGTTTTTCCTGACCACACTTATGTCACTTTCCTCTAGAGGCTAACATCTTCACAGCAGAACTTTATGCTATTCTCTATGCTCTTCGTCTGTGCTTTCTCGTTGTCAATCCTCCTTTGCGGTGGTAGTTGACTCTCATAGTACCCTCATGGTTTTGGGGTCCTTTAATCTGATCCACACGGTGGTCATTGAGATTCAACATTGGCTGTTTCTTATCTCCAGTAAATTTAAGTTGGTAGAGTTTTGCTGGGTTCCCAGTCATGTTGGTGTCTCTTTAAATGAGCATACGGATGCTGCTGCTAAGGAAGCTATCCACACTTGTCCCATCTCCCGTAAAGGTATTCCTTATTCCGACTTTTACCCAGTTATTCATTCCTCCATCTTTGCCCGTTGGCAGGGTTGTTGATGTTCTGTTTCTGGTAACAAACTGCATACTATTAAGAGTCGTGTGTCCCTGTGGCCTTCCTCCTACCACCGTAACTGGAGGTGGGAAACGGCTCTGGCTAGGTTATGTATTGGCCACACACATTTAACTCAGTCACTTAATGGAGCCAATAAGGAGTCACTGCTCCTTATTGTCCAAATTGCATTTTTCCTCTTACGGTCGTGCACATTCTTGTTGAATGTCCTGACTTCCAGGACGAGCGTGTCTTGCTTTCCGATCGTCCCTCGCGGTCAACTGTCCCTCGATAGAATTCTTGGTGAATCGGATACTTTTGATATCGTTCGCCTTATGCGTTTGTTCTCGTATTAGCCTCCTTGATGATATTTAGCACCCTCTGATTACTCTGCACATTTGGTGGTGCTACATAGCCTTCCCGGTTTGGTGCCTTCCTTTGATAATTACTTGCTTACTTTCTGGGTTCAGTGATGATGCATCTGATATAAGTAGCATAGATGAACAGTGTTAGCGGCTTCCATGGTGGTGGTCTCCATAGATATTTTCAAGAATACCTGAATCTCTTCCAGAATGACAATCTCTTCCAGTGAGGGACCTTACAAAGTGATCTTTTCAAGACTACCTTACATATTTATCTTTTCCTATAATCTTTTTCAAGACTACCGTGTGCTTCACAAGCTTGGCTACATACCACCTACAGATACTAAAGTCAAGGGTGTACATGAGTGCGTTATTTGCAAGCACAGAACAAAGAAACGGGAAGCGAAAATTTATCTGTACGTACCTGGTGCAAGGAGAGCGAAGTCGTGCTGTGTACCATGGACTGCTTCGTTGCCTGTTACTCACTTCCGAAGTAGTGTGTGTAATACAGTGTGTTACTGTGTAAATAATGTGTGAAACTATACATATTGTAATTTTAGTGAATTTGTAACAAATAATATTGTGATAAACATTTATTGTGGACACATTACTGACACATGTATTACAGTTCCATGGAACATATGAATGTTCTATTGTATACATATTGTAAAGGACACAAATATGCATCATATACGATAAAAAAAAATAAAACTGGCTTGGAAATACATAGAACAAATAATTAAAAATATATTTGTGGCAACTCGCAGTACTGAATGGCCCGCGCGACCGCCTCTGAGAGCTTCATACACGGGCGACCAGCCCGTGATGGCCCCCTTCTCCATGTTCCCGTAGCCAAAGTATATGGATTTTTTTAGTTTTTTACATGTACGTATTCAGGGAAGGGAATTTATCATTTTACAAAAGATGAAAAAAAATGTTTGTGAACACTTGATTTTATGCATATGGGGAATGTCACAATAAACTCGGCGCCTCACAGTGGTTAATCTATTGTCATTGCTCAACATGCATCTCTGATACTGGTCTTGTTGGAAATCTCTGGATTTTCTGTTTTCTCATTGTGCTTCACAAGATTGGGATTCCTTAGTGACTTAGCATTGTCTAGAAGTGGCCTGACATGGGCTGTACTGTGTATAATTTTATGAATGTTAGTGGTTTTACCTATTTGTGCCTACAGGGTGGAAGATCTATTTCTAGAGCACCTCTGTGCTGTTCATCCCACTTGTTTACATCTCACGTGTTTACATCCCACTTGTTTACAATATATCATCATGGTCCCATCTGTGCTTCCAACTACAGTATCTTGTACTTTATCATATCTCCTCTTATATGGAGAGGAAGTATGGAGTTGCTCTATTGGAGAGTTGCAACTCCAGTAGAGCAATGCCATGTATTTGCTGGAATGGAGTTCAATGCGGAGAAAAAGAATAAAAAGTATCCAATGTATTTTTGTATAAAATATGCTCAAAATGCATTGTCTTGTCATAATGAAAATGATGAACTGTTCTTTCATTCACATTTTTATGCCCAAATCACTCTGTAATTTTTGTTGTAGTATTGTCTATTTTTTTTTTTTTTCACCAAATTCCAGTTAAATTCTTTCATTATTTTGTATATACAGTACATTCATATACTGTACTGTGGAGGATTGTATTTTTATTTGAGTTAAATGAGGTAAGAGTGCTTGTACTGGTTCTGTTTAATTAATTAAGGAAGCTCTTGTTCTGGCATGACTTATGCTCCTGCATTACAGTGTGCTCCTATGCCCCACCCCATCCCTTTTTCCTCCTCAGGTCTGCAGATGTTTTCATGCTTTGGGCCCCAACACACTCACAAGCTTCCCTTCTTTCCTCATGTTCCTGCAGTCTGAGCTCTTACGTATTTCTACAGCTCCACTAACTAACGTTTCCGTCCCATCATCCCAGTTTTTCCCTGCCTGTCATTTTTTCTGTCGCTATTCTACCTCTTCCGTCTTCTTTGACCACTGTAGGAACTGACCGATCCAAGAAATGGTAGAGGAGTAGGAATGACAGTATTAGTTGCCTGGTGGGTATCTTAAAACTGATCATAACCTCTTAAGATGCCAAGGTTGACACCATTGAGAATGCTGCATTAGAAACTTGATGATGTCACCTGACTCCTGTCCTGTGGTTCTAAGCCATAAATCGTTCTGTTCAGTGTGGTCATTTTACATACCGTGTTTGTGTAATATACTCTCAATGTATCAATCATCCATGCATACATGAAGGCAAGCAGAGGAAGAGGACTCAATATAATAGACAAATGAGTGAATGAAGAAGGAAGAGGCAAGATTAATAATCCTGGGGGAGACGAAACATGGGCGACAACATTTTTTCCTGGATGTGTATGTAGGCAAACTGAAACATGACAAAATCAAACAAAGCTCTGGAGCCTATGCAATAGCAAGTAAGATTATAGTTAGTAGGTCTTGTAATGCAAGGAATAGTAGTATGGTGTAGGGAGTCTTGGAGCTATTGGAAGTTAGGGAATCAGAGTTGAAATTATATATGCAGTACATGAGGACATTGATGGAGATGGAAACAGTTTGAAAGGTAGAGGGATTACACAAGACTGGCACTAGTGAAGAAACAATAACTTGATGCTATTTAGAGAAGAGTATTTGCCAAAATGAATGAAAGAATGGTTCTGATGAAATAATGAACTTAAGTGATAAAGTAGGAACATTGTAGAAGGCAAGAGTATCTGCTGAAGGAGAGGAGCATAAGAGTAGATAAAATTAGTATCTTGCACTGTAAAATTTATTTCTTTGTCCTCTTGAATGGTATTAACTTAATTGAAATGATAGACAAAACATGAAAAATAGAAGTGGTACTAATCATGCCTCCTCCCAAAATAATTAATCGTATAAAAAGGGAAATTATGATTTAATGGTTCAAGATGGATTAAAAAGACTTCAATTGTTTGTTTCAGATTTGTGTGCTGGTGTGTTTGAAAGAGCAACTGAATGCATAATGGGAGATGATGGCAAGGCTGTTGGCTTGGCTGCGAGCCATAAGCAGGGTGCAGCAATAGTTCATTTGAACAGGTCTAAAAATGCAGACCACTAATTAGTAGTAAAATTTTTTAATGCTATGGGCAAACAGTTTTAATGGACCACCAATCAGATATGATTTCATCTTCACCTGGGATGGACAGAAGTTAACAGAAGGAAATTACATTAGGAGCCATTGAATTCAATATTGGTCTTTAAGAGATTTGAGTTTAGATTTCATCATTGAAGGTCTTTTGAGTTTAGATAAAAATCAAAGCAAGAGGGCAGAGGAGGGTACAAGATCAGCATATAGAAAAGTGTAGTGTTAAAATATAGGGACCTTTTGAAGAGTACTGTGGAAGACAAATGTGTGAAAGTTGCCAATAGATTCATTCCAACACCATGGGATGTGAGGGTATGACACACACTGTCAGTCCATGGTTTAACAGCCAGTGTCATGGGGCAAGAAAGAAATGCTGAAGAATTTTGAAGAGGTACATGAACTGGAATGCATGTGAGAATTGGAAGAGAAGCAATGCAAAAATTACATATCCAGAGCTAAAGAACAACCAAAATATCATATACAGCTAAATCAGGAGGAAAATGTAAATGATTAGAGTTGACTAAACTAACA
Source organism: Procambarus virginalis (assembly GCA_020271785.1). Taxonomy (NCBI): domain Eukaryota; kingdom Metazoa; phylum Arthropoda; class Malacostraca; order Decapoda; family Cambaridae; genus Procambarus; species Procambarus virginalis. The sequence continues at coordinate 12,891,663 of WNGS01003388.1, read as the reverse complement.
ATCATTAGCATAAGAAATAGTCATGGAAAATATCAAAAGTTTATATGGGTGAAATTTGTGAATTTGTACGTCTAGTTCACATCCCCGGCTGACAATCGAGGGACCCGGGTTCAAACCTTTGGCGAGACAAATGGTTGGGTACATTTCCTTTCACCTGATGCTTTTGTTCACCTAGCAGTAGAATAGTTACCAAATAATGTCAATTGTGGGTTGCATCCTGGGGAAGGTCGGGTCTGTTGGTGGCCTATGGGGGACCTGGATATACCTAAATACAGGCTGCCTGTCCCTGACAACAGGAATTAAGTGCCAATGATTATTTGTTATTGTAATTGACTCGTATAGTGCTCTCATGACCTGGAAGTCTTAAAACCTTCTCATCCTCTGATGGTGGAAATTCATGTTTTCTTATTTTTAGCAGATACAAGACAACTGGGTATTGCTGGGGTCCCAGCCGTATTGTTTCCTAAAGTGACCTAATAGATGTGACTGCTAGGTAGGCATTTGTGCCCTGTTATTTCTCCTAGTAGCAAATTCTTTACTTGAATTGCTATCCTGTCACTCGTAGCTCAATCTGCAACCATTTGAGATGGATGGTTATCTTCAGGCAGCCTGTACTGTATAGGGGTATTGCATTATGCAGGCAAAATGTACTTTATCTGTGGCTGCACAAACATGTTATACATGGGTCTCTTGCAAGCCATAGGAAGTCCTCTTAACAATGAGCAGAATGCAATACAGTACACACACCATGCTTCTTCCAGAGGTGCAAACAAGCTTTTTCAAATACCATCAGAACTTTGTGATTTCATATATATTTCTTGCTTTTTATAATTGTATTTAGCTTACCTTCTTGCATCCTGGCACCTACCAAAAGTTCACATCTGCTGCTGCAGATGGAAGAACAGTGATGAATTTTAGAACAGAATTTTAGAACTTTAGAATTTTAGAAGATGAATTTCAGAACAGTGATGAAACAAAAAATAAAAAATGCTGTTGACATTACAAATGCAATTTTAAATATTTAATACTGTATTACACATGCAGAAGAACAGCAAGTCTGCTGTGATTGAGTGAATGGAGAAATTGCTGGCAGCTTGGGTGAAAGTGGATAGCCTTCAACTTCTCAAGGCCAGCAAGGGATGGTTTTATAACTTCGTGGGGTTGAACCAAATGCCGACACAGCAGCCATGGCCAAGTTCCTGGAGGAGTTGAAGGCTATCACTGATAAAAACGGCTACATGGTACAGCAAGTATTTAATACGGAGTTGGAGGTGCATTTCCTAAAGAGCATATTTATTTTTAAATAAGAGAATAAGACTCGAGGCTACAAGGCACCAAAAGATGAGGTAACTATTTTACTTTATGGGAACACTGAAAGGAATTAAGTGTTTTTACCATTCTTATTCCTAGAGCCTTGAAAGGTCTTCAGCAGAATCTTCCAGTGCAGTGAATAGCAAACAAGAAATCCTGCTTGACAAAAAGTGCTTTTAGATGGCTGGTTTATCCATATGTTATGTAATGAGGGGAAAAGCTACCGTCACAAGAAGAACCATGCTTTTAAGGCATCACTCATTTTTGTTTATTTTTGATAATGCCCAAGGAGCCGACAGCTAAGTGGACAACGCTTCGAATTCGTTGTCCTGAGGTTCCGGGTTCGATCCCCGGTGGAGGCGGAAACAAAAATGGGCAAAGTTTCTTTCACCCTGATGCCCTTGTTACCTAGCAGTAAATAGGTACCTGGGAGTTAGATAGCTGCTACGGGCTGCTTCCTGGGAGAGTAACAAAAAGGAGGCCTGGTCGAGGACCGGGCCGCGAGGACGCTAAGCCCCGAAAGCATCTCAAGATAACCTCAAGAAGATATGGGATGCACCTGCTAAGCATTTACCCTAATTTTATGTTTATACTACCCAACAACAACACACTTCTTCAGCCCATGTCCTGATTAGGCATCGTATCAGTCTTTAAATTTCACCACACCAGAATGACATAGGCATTCTGTGTAGATGCAAGAGATAGACCAGATAAGCCATCACTTCAGAATTTTAGAAGAATTGCAATATCGGGTATGTCATCAAGAACACCAGCAGAGCATGGGAAGAAATGGTGAACATGACCATGAATGGCCTATGGTTAAAAATATGTAAGGAATGTTTGCATGACTTCAGCTGTTATTATGTCACAACCTCTGAAATGGTCAAGAGTGGGAGGCTTGGTCAAAGATCTTTGGAGGGGGGGGAGGATTTGTTAATGTACAAGTAGTATATTATGGAAATTATTAAATCTCACGAGAAAGTTCTATCCCTGAATGACTTAGTGTAGCTGACAGATGAAGCTGAGCAACTAGAGGACTTCGTAAGCAAAAGAGGTATGATGGAAGCGAATGGCTAAAGTCCTTGTAGAAGTCAATAGGGTCATACAAACAGCCACATCCTGCTGTTCCTAGCTATGAGATCTCCCTGGAGAAGCAAAGCCTAGTAAGGCAAGCAAGCATTAAGAATTAATTTAAGCTTTTCTCATCATTGGATGCCATTTCATCACTTTGTCACCTCAACACCTGCAAATATTCCAATACAGTACCCCCAATTGCCTTATCTAATTTTCCACTTGCTTGATGTTTTGTAATAGTTTAGAACCTTCATTACCATTGGACATAACACTTACCCAGTAACCTGACAGTAACCAGTCGATGGACGTGTCATCACACACATACAACCAAGCCTGCCAAGTGAACACATGCCCTCTCTTCACTTCAAACAAGCAGATATCTTCTAAGAAAATGGTGAGTGTTAAAAAAAATAGTTTTATGAACTTAATCTCTCTGTATATGCTGTGGAGGAAGCACATGACATGAATTGGTGTGGATAATCCACACTAATGCTCAGGTTTACCATGATATCGGTAAGAATATTGAGCTCTAACCTAACAAACATTATTGCTTTATAAGTAGTTTTTTAGTTATATTTTGGATCATAGAAATTCATTTTGTGCTGAATTTATGACTGAAAAGTGGAGGCAGCATATATATATATATATTTTTTTTTTTTGGGGGGGGGATGGGTAATAACTGGAAAAAATTTGAATCATTACCTCAATTTATCATACCATATATATATATATATATATATATATATATATATATATATATATATATATATATATATATATATATATAATATATATATATATATATATATATATATATATATATATATATATATAAAAATATATATATATATATATTTTTTTTTTTTTTTTTTTTTTTTTCATAAAAAAAAGATAATATGGAAGGGAGTACCACCTCTGGCTGGAAGAAGGGGACCCATAGCCTCGAGGAAATCACACATACGCATTGGAGGGAATGTAGGTCCCCTCCAATACAGTTTCTGTGTGCTTTTCTCCTACCACCCCCTTCCTTTTTTTTTTTTTCTTATGCTTTATTGTGTATTTAAAGGTTACAAAACATACAAGACAAATGCCTAAAGGTTATGGATCTCTTGAAGCTCCTCCGCTTCCGGACAGGAACCGAGGACGCAGCAAGCATTTCCCCTCTGGATCGCCACACTGAGCGCTGAAACAAAAAACTGCAAGCCCTTGGGTCTCTGGTGACGTCAATGAGCTTGGAACCCAATTCCTTGAGAAATCCCAAGGCACTCTTGCCCCAGGGGCCATGCGTCTCAGACGCTATGGGAACAAAGAGGTATTGACCTGCCAGTCGCCTGTATTTGAGAGATTTTGCTGTTTCCCTGTGGTTGGCTGCCCCACCTGCTTGATCAGCTCCGAAGTGTACATAGGTGTCAGCCAGGGTGGATACACATGTTGTAGTCCCACACCAACTGTCTACCCTCCTTCCATGAGTATATGGTGATGCCATCAGGGCGAAGTGCGGGGAAATCCGGGTTTTGGACCCCTAGGA
>WNGS01003388.1:12866011-12880778 GCA_020271785.1 Procambarus virginalis | reverse complement strand
ATTGTAATGAAGGCCAACCCTGGCTGCCATCTGAAAAAAAAAAATACATTTACAACAAACTAGTGGTTGGTGCACATGGTAATGGTTCAACTTTTATTATTAAAAGTCAATAAACAAAATGAATAAAACGTGCAGTTTTGAGCAGATGTTAAATGCAAATATTTGCATCCTCTGGACAACGGCTCAGACAATCTGGCCAGGCGAGACATCCTACATTGATATCGCATTGAATTCCTTTATAAATAACCTTGCAGGGTCACAATTAAGAGTCCAGAATTGATGTTAAGGGATTGATTTAGTCTACTTAGTTTTGGTTCCACCTTGTTAAACATGTCACAATAGTCTAGAAGAAAATAATTTCTTTGGGCCTATGGGACCATATGGGGTTCCTTAGGGGACCATAAGGGACCATAACAACCATGTTATGGGTAGGTGCTGTCATCTGTTGGTGGTTAAAATAATGTTTTCTGGGCAGGCATTGCAGACAGAGCTCATTTGGCTGTCTAGCCATATGTTTTTCCAAGGAAGCTCTTCATGGCTTTGAGTTTTCATGTAATAAGCCTTTTGTTGGTCATGCTCGATTGCATCGTGATAAACTTCAGTAACACCTAGCAATTTTTATGGCTCTGAGGGTAGAAAAGTTCCTTGTGGTGCCAATGCAAAGGCACCACAAGGTGCCATCCCATGTCAGATGGTCACAATATTGGTCCAGAAAACACTGGATATCTTACCTATGGGGCAGCCAATTGTAAATAGCTATGATAGATTGAGTGAACAACATGTACTCGATTCAAGTTACACGAGGGGATGCCCCATGTATTATCAATGGGAATCATGTTAAATCCAAGGTAAAAATTGGATTTCTGTGCATAATTTTTGTAACAATAAACATTTGTTTACACAGTACAATAAAATGAAAAATACTTCACTATAAATACAGTAATACTGTACTCTGTACACTGGCAGGTCAGTGCTATTTGTGGGAAATACATTTCAGGCACTAAAGAATGGTAAAACCACAAATGTTATGAATAAGAACTTTAAAAAAGTGGGTAGGTTAGCCGATACAATAACGAGCAGTACAGTATTTTTTTAGTAGAAGTGAGATGTGTGGGGCGGTGTGGAATTATCTAAACAGTGTTTACAAGGAGGTCCTACTGCAGTGTGTGTTCGGGAGTTAATTGTATTAAAGATGCCAATTTAAGTGAATGCTTGTAATGTAACAATCTCCACTTACCTTTTCTGAATTCTAAAGGATCAAGGCAAACTTTGTATCCCTCCAGTGTCTGTAGCAAGAGTCGATAACACTGACCCCAGTCTGGTTGTTGATTCTGAGGTGCCACACACCTCATTGCAGCGACACGTCGAAAGAATGAAGCTTTTCGATGAAATCCTATTTGGTGATAGAGATCTGCCAGAGCATTGAAACGTAGAATCTGCAAGTTGATACACTGAAGATAAGAGAGGGAACCGTTTCTAATAACTGATCTTCAATTAAACAAGACAGTACTACTATAGAAAATTTTAGTACCAAGAGGTACTAAAATTAATGTTTAAAATTAAACATAGGTAATCAAGAAATAATTATTAATTTTATCTCACTTTTTATAAGAGGGATGGTTTATTAACTAACAAATCATTAAAAATATTGTTTAAATTGCTGCCTATTACAATAAAGTGTAAAAAGGAATTCTTACTTTCTCTTCATCTGAGAGCTGGAGGTTAATGAAGACCACATTTGAAAGAAATTCTGCAGCCATGAGGTAACGTCTCTGTTCAATCAGTACATGTACGGCTTTGATACTAGCCTCCGTCTCCACCACCCCGGCATTCCGATACTGTTAATCGGATAATTATAACACTGTACTGAATATTCAAATTGAAAGATCTGATATAATATTAGGGTTAAATATTTTAAAATCACCAATGGATTAAGCAGGAAATCTCAGCTTTGTTTCTTTAAATGGTTTTTCCAAATGAAAATGAGAATGAGTGTGAGAGACAGAGAGAGAGAGACAGAGACAGAGAGAGACAGAGCAAGAGAGAGCAAGAGAAAAAAATAGGTGAATAATGACCAAAAAAATCATGAGCAAAAACAGAGCCAATTAGAGGGGAGGAAAAAATCCCAGAAAACAGGATGGACTTTTGGAAAGAAGAAAGAAGATTAGCAGGGAGTCAGGTGAAGAGGAAAATAATGTTAAAACTCTGCGAGAATGTTAAATGGTAGAGAGATTAGAACTAGGGAAGAAAATACAGTACTTAATAATTAAATGAGCACAAGTAATGAAACCTGTGCTAATTTGAATGTCACTAAATTTTATGCTTGAGGAGAGTGCCAGATAGTATGCAAGTTGGTATGTTTATGTAAGAGGTAAGTACATCAGTGAAGAGTGCTATAATGTGAAAAGCTGCAAAGGTTGATGAGGTATATGCAGACATAACTGAATGTGGTAGAGAAAATGGATGTGATGCAAATATGGAGCGTTTGCCAGAAGACATCATGAGCATAGCTCTCATCCTGTAACTACACTTGGGTAATTACATGATATTTCCTACAACCTGTTCTTATGTGTTGCCATAAGAAATCTACTGAAATCTAAAATCTACTGAAATTTAGAGAGACTGTGTATTATCGACTGTAACCATTTCTGTGCCCTTTCTGTCTGGCAATATGAAAAATTTAGACACTGGCCAGTGGATATTGCAAATCAAGGATTTTAAAATACAGTATGAGCATTATCTTAAGATATAAGAAAAAATTTTCATATACATACTGACAAATTAAAAGGAAGCAGCAAAATTAATTCTTTAGTTTTTTAATTATTTGACTTATACAAATACTTAAAACACAAATCTAGTTTTCTCACCTTACTATAATGGACAATAGCTTCCCGATATTTATCAACAATCTCATCTGGAGAAAGGCAATGTTTACTGGTCTGTTTTACTACAGTGGGATCAAGTCCCGTTGGCAAGGAATTTGTGTTTACAGAGCCATTGCGACTTCTACTGCCTATGCCGCCCGAGCCCCCTTGACTGCCCCCAACTCCAAGGCTGGAGAATCGTTGAAGGCCAGAGCTGCGACGTAAGTTGGGGTAAAGCATCACAACTGAAGCTGCACAAAGGCCCTCAAAACAAGCTGTGGAAATGCATTCCTGGATTACCATTTTGCAAATCTAACAAATTAATGTTGGGTTTCTGACTACAGTATTAATAATATATTTTACTATTATCAATACGATAGTAACATACACAACCTTATAAAATTCCAGGGGCCAGATTCACGAAGTAGTTCGCATGTACAGTACTTACGAGCGTGTACATCTTTCCCTCAATCTTTGACGGCTTTCATTATATTTATTAAACAGTTTACAAGCATGAAAACTTCCCAATCAACTGTTGTTATTGTTATAACAGCCTCCTTGTGCTTTGGAGTCATTAATTATTTAATAATTGTAAACAAAGCCACCAAACATTGAGAAAAGATGTACAGGTTCAAAAGTGCTTGCGTAACTGCTTCGTGAATCTGGCCCCTGGTTCTCAGTATGAGTGTGTTAAAACTATACATAAAGCACAACATAGTATTAAGACATTACATGTGCAAGTTCTTTAACTAAAGAGTAAAACAAAGTCTATATGAGAGTAGAGTACAACCATTTCTTACTTTAACAACTAAGGGGACTTATTTCTTTAGATTTTCAATAGCACAGGGACAATTTGCAAGTTCACACTCTTATGCTAGTTTCTTTGATTTATAAATAATAAACAACACCAATATATTAATAAAAATCCCAATTGTTTTGTCTCTTAAGTGAACATCGCCTAACACAATTTTTTTTTATTCTTTTATAGCATATTAAATACTTCAACACAAAACTGAGTACAATGTCTCAAGCTGAGGATAGTTTTGTCTTGGAAGATATCCTCAAAGATTAGCAAGCCATGTCAGTGGGAAATTAACAGCACATTAACTTTAAACCAACATTGACAATATTAACTATAAACATTAATCATTTACTGTTGACACACCACTCAAGTCATCCCTTTTAACCATGACCCACCACCTAAATTACACTGCAATTTAAGGAAATTAATGAAGTGCTTTTTCTTGTTATGACTGACCATGCATGTTGTCACAGACAATTTTACCTTGAAGTGGGATATACCTTGTCGGGGCTCAATGTATGCCACATTGGAGTCTTGTGATAATGCACCATTAATTTTATTTTAAATATTCACTATATGCTGTGCATTCCCATGTTTCTACATAACTGACCTAATTATACAAATTTGCCTTTGGTCCAATTTATATATTTTTATTTATACAGTACTGTCCCATACATTATCCTTTAAACTTATGTTCTTCTTTCTCATCAATATGCTTTCATTACACATTTCACAAACTTGATTATTTACTTTGTTGCAAATGTTGTGTACAAACTCACCAGCAAGCCAAAGCCATCATTACAGTTTCGGAGAGTGTCCGCAGCAAAACCATAATGCATGATAGCCTCTGTAGGTAAACTTGCTTGTAGTGTCAGGTCAGCTAGCTGTTTTCTTAACCGGCCTACACACCGCTTCTTATTGGTGCGTGAATCCATGTCCAAACCAATAAAAATCCTAAAAGATATTCAAGTAAAGTTCTATCATGAAGTACAGTATTAGCAAGTATTGTAGTCCAATGTAAATACTGTAAACAGTGATAAATAATGAACAGTATTAATGAAAATTTATTTTTATATACAGTAAATATGAACCAATTTAAATTCAGACCAACATTTCTCAACTTTAGCTCAGCAGAACTCCCAGGTACAGAGGGATTCTACAAGTGTCATAAATAGGCTAATTCTAATTATATGCAAATCAATTTTTGAGTCATTTTTGTATTTAATTTTTCTCATTTAATCAACATTGAGAGCAAAGACAGTCTCCTTTCAGCTGTCAATGAAATCCCACCTGCAGTTACAGAACAATGTAAGTAGTCTTACTGACTATGGAGACCTACACTTTTCAGTACCATACAATAACTGCCTGTGCTGCAAAATGTAACCATGTTAAATTGTTACAGTAACATTTTTAAGAGTTTTAAGAGTTTAAGGTTTTAAGAGCAGCTTTATTATTTATATGTACATAAAATCATTGTTTGTATATTGTCTAAATACCGTGTACAGAAACATGTATCAGGAATGTATCACTTGGAACAAGGAAAAACACTGTAAATTATGAGATAGCCAAAAAAGAGAGAGAGCAAAGTTAAATTTTTTTTTATTTCATTCAAATCTAAATCATATCTGGAACCTCTGAATTTTGGAGGTGCCACTGTATTTATCACCTTGCTTTAAGTATGAAGAGAAGTCCCAAAAGCATACATTCTGTATGAAAATATTAAGATATTATGGCAACACTGTAATTGTTTAGTTTGACAAGTTCGCACTAACCTTGCGTTCAAAAGGAGCACAGAGAAGTGGAGGTCGTTCCAATTTTTCTTGACTTTATCAAGGCGCTTTGACTCAAGTACCCAAAATAAAGAACTAACAAACTCTTGTAGCTGACTTTCAATATTCACAGCATGATCACTAGTTGGATAGAAGAGAGCTCGGGTTTTAAAATTAGAAGGAGGCTGGAGGGACACCCTTGATGAATGGGATGCCGAGGTACTGATGGAGGACTGGCTGGTGTCGTGAGCCGAATCATGAACCGAATCAGGGGCAGAATCTGCAGTTAAATCCGTGGAGAATCTATTTTATCACAACACCCAACTTCACTTGTACTTTCGCTTCCAGAGTCTGACCCATTAACATGATTTGAATCAATTTTCATATCCGTTAAGCCTTCCGAGAGGCCCTGTGGACTATCAGAGTGGCTGTCAGAATCTGTGGGCTTATCCTCACTGTTAACTGTCTCATATACACCACTGTCTCTATCAGTACTGCCTGCAGAAATCTTCTTAACATGTGCTGGGTGGGTATGTCCATTAATAGCCACAGGGTGGGTACCAGATTCCAGGACCCCCATTAGGTTCTGGAGAGGTTCCCCGAGAAGGCCCACGGGAGTCTGCTCCATACATAGTGCCATCAGGGTTGAGACCCAAAATAATACATCGAGAGTCATATAATGTAGATGAGTATTTAACTTTGAGACTTTCATGCTGTTTACAAATGTCATTAAGGTCGCTCTGACTACCCACTTGACCTGATAAAAGAAACAAACAGAATATTACAAAAAAATCAGAGGGAAAATACGAGACAAATATACTGTACTGTATTTAAATTTACAAGGCACAATTTTCTTTTTTTTTGTTTGAAAAAACTAAGATGATACTCAGTCAAGCAAGAGGAAAGAATGCCTAGAAAACATTATATATATATATATATATATATATATATATATATATATATATATATACTATATATATATAATATATATATAATATATATATATATCTATATATATATATATATATATATATATATATATATATATATATATAACTATATACAGAATGTGGTTAGGCAGAATATTAAACCATCTTATTAAAAAAAACTAATAAGGAGCTTTACCTATTGTTATTATGCCAAGAACTCGTCGATGTGTTTGGAAGTCTCCCCAGTCATTGTTCTCCACAGGGTATTCTCGTCGATAGGAGACCCACACGGGGCGTTGGGACCCGTTAGAATCACTTACCTTAACGTGACCGACACGACTAATACGATCGTAGAGTTTGTGGAATGAACGACTCTTTAATAGGGACCCTGAAAATTATATGGTAATCAGTAAAACAACTAATTCAATGAAATATTTAAAGGTTCAAAATTTACATTTTGATTCATACTACATTGTACATGAGTACCTGCAATTATCATGAAATATCATCTACCCTACTGTACTTCATTATTAAACTTACATATTACAGTAAATGAAGCTTGAGAACAACATATGAACCTTGAAGCAGCCCTCAGAAAAACTACACTCCAGAATCAGCAGCTGGTTTCAAAATTGTACTTTAACTATAATGGTACAGAAGGGACAGTCAGAGAGAATTCTGCTGTGAAATAATTGTATAATATTCTTTCAAGGAATTATCTTTCTCCTCCCTCAAACCTCCATTCTCTATTCTCTTTCTCCCTTTCTCTGTTCATTCCCACCACACTTCGCCACAGTCCCCGTGGGGAAGTGGAAACACACTCGCCTGGTGTTTCGCGAGCGGCTTTGGCATGGGTTCGTATCCTGGCGGAGAGGATTTATTGTACTTGGCACAAATCCTTAGCTGTAGCCTCTGTTCACCCAGCAGTGACTGGGTAGATGGTTGTTTAACAATCTAGCGAGTCGTATTCCGGGGAAAATTAGAATTAAGGACTTGCCAAACTCTATGCGCTAGTGGCTGTACAAGAATGTAAGAACTTTGTATAAATAATTAAATAAATAAATAAATAAAATAAATAAATAAATAAACAAATAAAATAATAAAATAAATGAATAATAAAATAATAAATTAATTAATAAATAAATAAAATAAATAAAATCCCTCTTTCCCCATCTGTTTCTCCCTCCCTTCTCTGTTCTCCCTCTCTACCTCCCCTTTTTTCTGTGGCCTGAGGGTCACCAGGGTCAGCCCAGGATGGGGTCACAATGCCAAGGTGCCACAATGTGTAAACATTTTCCAATTGAATGCTTTTTGTTAGCACCTTCTCTACGAGTAAGTATACAATTTCCATCCTTGCCAGACACTTCCTGGAACTTACTATTATAAGTTGAGTGATAATGGAATCACCCGGTACACTGTGGTCAAAGGAGCAAGAGCAAGTTGTAAACAAACCCATTCTCTTGCTAGCTCTTTTCATATTCCTTCACACCTTCCTTTGGCCTGGCTAGCCTCTAGAGTTACGTTTTTTCTGTTCGGTTGTTCGGCAATATTCTTACATCGTGGAGGAGTAATTAAAAATGATCTAGTTTCTCTTGAAGATGTCTCACGTTGTTCCAGCAATATTTCTTACAACTCGCTGGGAGATGTTAAAACAACCGTGGACTGCTGATGTTTATACAGAGTCTTGATTGTGCCTATGGCACCCTCTGCTCTTTACTGGTCCATTTTCTTCCTATCGTTCACTCCAGTATGTTGTTTATTTACTGTGTAGATTTGTGGGGATACGGCCCTCCAATATTTTCCACCTGTATATTATTTTATATCTCTCCGTCTCTTTTTAACAAGTACATTTGGAGAGCTTGAGCGATTCCAATATATCTAGGTGCTTATCGTGTCTAGTTCTCTGTATTTCTCTATTTTAGCATCTCCTGCTTTGAAGGGAAAAGTGGTACTGAGCAGTACTCAAGACAGGACAGTACAAGTGATTTGAATCACAGATTGTAATAGAGGGAAATTCTTTGAGAGTTGGTGAGCTGGATGTGTGTAGGCTACATAGACAAGATCCATAAATCAGGTGAGCAAACATTTACAAGTTTATTTGTCAACAAGTTGCCAACCTATCTACAGGAGGTACCTCGTTTAAGAGTTTAAGTCCATTACCTGGAGACAGCTCGTAATCCGAAAAACTTGTAAACCGAAGCTAATTTCACCCCATAAGAAATAATGGGAAAGGAATTAATCCGTTCTGATATCCAAAAACCCACTTCAAACTAAACAATATTTATACCTAATTATTAAAATCTACACTACAAAAGTATGTTCAAGTTCTCTACTACGCTTTGCTGAGGCTCCGGTTGGCGTGTGGAAGATTGTGAGAAGGGAGGTAGGAGGGTGTTACTGTTTGGTATGGGGAGTCCCCTTCCATTATAACTCAGGCAGTAAAGTTTTCTGGAGTGCACCTCTGGCAACGAGTTTTTGGGACTGCCTACCACTAGGTCCTGGTTGTGGCTCACTGCTTGAATTTCTGCACAGAGAGAATATCACATGAAGATTGTTTTTCCTTCTTTCAAACTCTGTCTGTGTAGTAAGACATCACATTGCATTTAAAAGGTCCATGCAACGGCCTGCTACAGCTTTATCTGGGCAAGGTTTTTCAACAAAACTTTGCAGTTCTTCCCATACTTCCACATTTTCTAATGAGGAAGGAACATCCTCTACTGCCTCTACTCACACTATTTTCTTAGGTTGAACCTTACCACTGGCTTTCTTAGGACCCATGACGAGATATATAAACAACTTTTATGCTCAAATGGCCAAATCTGACAAAAAACTGTAAACCTTGCGAAGAATTCAGTGGGATAGTCACTGGGTGCAAGGCTCTGGTAAACTGAGGGGCGATCGCCGTGCCAACACGCACTAGGTCGACCTGTACGCGTAACAACACCCTCGTATTCCGATGTAAATTTTCCGAGCAAATCCTGCTCGTAATCTGAAAAAACTCGTAAACGGGAACGCTCGTAATCCGAGGTACCACTGTATAAGCTTACCCATAAAGCTGGCTCTTCCTCTACCAGCTTGTCGAGCCCTTATACATGGTGGAACCTTGATTCAACAAACCTCGATTTGCAGAATCTCAGGTTGGAACACACACTTCCATGCCAGATTTACTCACCCATTCAATGAGCAAGAGCTCACTGAAGCAGGGAACGTGTTGATTGCTTAGGTTGTTGTGACAGAGTTCACAGATGGAGGTCAAATTACAAAAAATAGTTGGACCTTGGGAAAGCCACAGAATTTTAAAACTAAATTCTATGATTCTTTTTTATTTCCAGTTGCAGGGGTTTTGTTAAATCTCTTTACAGAGAGGTTCTCTTGGTTGTTGCCTTTCATATGATGGGTTGAAATTATAATTTGGTTCAATGAAATCAGCGCATAGTATGGGGTAAATATAAATATAAATTGGAACTCTTAATATAGCTCCAATCATATTTTTAATAATTTTTGTCTGGCATTTTGGGGGAAAGGGGAGGGGGAGGCATTGGTGTTTCTTTTTTCTTGGGCATTTTTAAATTTTTGGATGGCTTTTTTTTTTTTTTTTTTTTTTTTTTTTACAAATGGAAACCTTTAATATGGTTCCAATTATTTTTGTACATGGGTGCAACATTACAAGGGGCCTTGGGAAAGCCATTGGGAATATGTACTTAAAACCAAATTCTATGGTTCAATTTAATTTTGAGATTTCCAGGTTTTTCTTCACTAACATGGGACCCCTTTCCTTTGAAAATGAGGTTTCAAGGCTAGGGCAGGAAAATATGCTAGATGAGTTGAATCTCTTTACAGACAGGTTCTCTTGGTAGGCAAGAGATCATATTGTTAGCTCCCTTATTCCAGGTAGGTGAAATGTATCTAGGCATTGGCTAGTCTGACCAGAAGTGCATAATGCTGAAGTTATGGAAAGCTACTGAAGGGTTGATCAGAAACACCATTTTGAATGAATGTCCAGCTACAATGTGACCAAAGAAATGCACCAGTGATAGAAGATGTGACACTAACTAATTTTCCCCCAACATGGTACAATGCATACACAAATTGTGATTGTTTTGACAATGGTGACCATAGTGAAATGGAACACAAACTCTGACAGACAAGGACAAACCCATACTTCATCATCCTTTGCAGATGACACTAACTACTGTATTAGAATAGCATCCACAGAGGGTAAGGGCAAACCTCCAAACTGATAAAACCATGTTTCCAGTGGCCATGGAAAACAAAGGCAGCCTTCAATTTACGCGGCATTAATGATTGTGGTTTGGCAGAATGCAGGTAAGCACTTTTATATGTAATCACAAAATGCAGGAGCTAATTTCAATGGTAAGTGGGGTTTACCATCACTTGACATGGATTAGTGGATGCTATCACGAACAGTTTTCTCAGCAGTGTGTGGGCTCCCAACATATGCAGCTTCTTTTTTATGTAGCAAACTTTTCAATTAACAGTATTATTTAACAGAAAACAATGTGCATAGCCAGTCCAACCCAATCATTCTTGGCTTCAATATGTACGGAACTATATTTGTAGATGGAAGGTGGTGGGAGCATTAAATATTAATTCCCAAAATACTTTATTCATAGTGTGTTAAAAAGGGAACTTTTGGAGGTCAATATATCTTATTTTTCCTATATGCAGCACCTTTAATATTAATTTGCACAGCATTTGTTGGTACTGCAATCTATTTTGGGTTTTAGCCATATCAGAGGCGGAGAAAATTATGTGTTCCCTGTAGTCAATGTATTCGGCAGGACTTCTCTGAAGGGTGTGAATGTCATGTCAATAACCTTCTGAATGTAAATTTAAGAGAAACACCAGAATTTAATATTTATTAATACAGTATTGAGCCTTAATTTTTGTTAAGAGAAATATTTAGCAAAACAGCCTCTAGCCTTAAAATCCTGTGATTTTACATAATACAAAGAAAATTACACCAAAAAGATTTAATGAAGACTTACCCACTTGTCTGACAAGCACCAGGAGGGTCTGATGGTGGTGGGGACTGGTGCCGTAGTCTGGGTAACTCATGGTGGTGTCGGGCGGAGGGTTGGAGAGGATAACGCTCACCGATGACCTCATGTCCCTCCCCGCCCGGAGCCCTCAACCCTTGACACACCCTGCAAATAATCAGTACAAAGATAATAAAAACTCATACAGTATTAGTTTTTATTACTCTAATCAAATCCCTGTACAGTTAGTCTAACGAAGCAGATTTCTAGGAGGATGAAAGGGATTACATGTGATGTGTTTAATGTGGTTAAGAAGAAATATTTTTATGGCACAAAGTCGCGAGTTCATTGGTGCCAAATACTGTACATATACAAAATACATTAGAATATAATATAAACATTTGATCAAACATTAAAACTAAATAATGAAAAAATAAGTCAAGATATTACTGCACTCTTGAAAGTAAAACATGTACTGTATTTTAAAGCAAATATTAAATGAAGTTAAAACAAAGCAAAATTTATAGAAACAGCCCAGCCTCTTCAATAAAATATAGTCTCTAACCGGGAGAAGTAACATCACTCATGTTGTGGAAGTATATACTATACTGTACATGTACAGTACAGTATTCCCAACATACTCAATAATCACAAGAGATATTTGTGCCTAATAATATCCCAGAATGGGAGACCATATTGAAAGTGCTGCACCCTAAAGGGAACACCATAACTGCCACAGCTGGGTGCAGGGTCTCCAGTGAGCAGGTATGTGTGTGTTTTGTAAGTGTGACCTATGTGTAAACAAGCAAGCACAATTTCTCACCAGCATGGTATCTGTGGAAAAGATCAGGGAAATACACAATTTTTTATTTCCCTTAACTGTCCAAATACCCTGGAAGGAAATCCCCAAAGGGAGAGAATGCCTTGAAAGGTCCAAGTTGATCAAGACATGCTTAATCAACTCAATAATTTGTTCATTGCCAAGAACTATTTGACCTCCATGTCTATTTGCTTAACTACTAAAATGTGCACAGGAACACATTCCTTATGGAGGGAAGTATTTTCTAGGAATAAGATTAAAAATTGTGTGTGTGACCCTTAGAACCAGCAAAGCACCTGCAGTACAATATCTAAGGTATTGTATATCACAAAGGGTGACTTTCAGATACTCTATTGACTAATCTAGA
This sequence comes from Procambarus virginalis, assembly GCA_020271785.1. NCBI lineage: Eukaryota > Metazoa > Arthropoda > Malacostraca > Decapoda > Cambaridae > Procambarus > Procambarus virginalis. Next base: position 12,868,227 of record WNGS01003388.1, on the reverse strand, counting down.
TGTGAAGAAAGAGGGGAGAACTCTATTAACATCAAACGGCCAAGACTTTTCAACACTCCTGCTACACACAAGGGGCAGAACTAGCTGGCCTCTCACAGTGTTCAAGAGAGAACTCGACAAATACCTCCATCCAGGCTGTGATTCATACATCAAGCTGCAAGCAGCAGTATTCAACTGCCTGGTTGAGGAGACGACCAACCAGGACGCCTGTTCAGAGACTGAGCTGCAGGAACGTTGATCCTCGGAACCACCACAAGGTAGCCACAAGATAGGTAGGTATTAAAATGTTTATATCAACTTACGACATGTTCAGTTCTTGGCTCACCGTCGAGAGAAAATTAAAATTGAACTACAGTACCATAATTAGCACATGCTGAGTTAGTCTTACAATTTTACAAATGTTTATATTTATTCTGAATTGTACTTTCCATGAAAAGTTTTGAATATATGCAGGAAAACACTTAATATTTTTCAGAGAGGAAAAATTAACACAGTGCAATGCCCATCTCCAAGTATGTGAACCTTTGTGAATTACTAATAGATATCCAGTACAAGTGTGTACGTATATACAGTATATCCCAAACTGCTGAACAAGAGCCACCAATAATCTCCCGGCAGTTGTAGAAAGTTCACCTGCATTCTACAGTGAAGCTCAAACTACAGTACTATTGAGATTTCACACCAGTAATAAGATAAGTTTAACTAGCTGCTTGTCAATTATGTCTCTTGGGGTTAAAATTAATAAAAAATCTAAACCAAGAAAACAATGGTTGTGTGTGATGAGGCTGGATCCACATCTCAAACCAGGTACAGTACGTGTCCATCTGAATTTGAATATCTTGTACAGTAATGACAATTTTTGAAATATTTGATTATCTTTTATAGTAATATAATAGACTGTACTAAATCTACTTGTGATCGCATATTTTCCTCATTTCCGGAACAGGAAGCTTGTAACAGTACTGCACTCAGGATTATGGAGGTCCCCCCTTAAGGCCAACTAACAAGAAGCCTGTAACAGTACTGTACTCAGGATTATGGAGGTCCCACTTAAGGCCAACTACAGACCTTCCCCAGGATGCAACCCCCAACAATTACCTTCTTTCTGGGAGCCTATTTATTGCTAGGAGAACAAAGGCATAAGGTGAAAAGACACATGCCAACAGTTTGTCCTACTGTAGGAATTGAACACAGGATTTTCAGGTGGTTATCTTGAGTTATCTTGAGATGATTTCGGGGCTTTTTAGTGTCCCCGCGGCCCGGTCCTCGAGCAGGCCTCCACCCCCAGGAAGCAGCCCGTGACAGCTGACTAACACCCAGGTACCTATTTTACTGCTAGGTAACAGGGGCATAGGGTGAAAGAAATTCTGCCCATTGTTTCTCGCCAGCGCCCGGGATCGAACCCAGGACCACAGGATCACAAGTCCAGTGTGCTGTTCGCTCGGCCGACCGGCTCCCTGTACCCTGGGGAGGGGGGCCCTTGGTGTGTATTTAATATTTTTTGTTTATTTTTACTGTCTGCAGAATCGAGCTAGCTCTGGGAGCCCGCCATTCTAACCAATCTATTTTTCCTCTATTATATCTACTACATATACTTCATGGTGGTGGTGAGTGCTGGTGGGTGATGCAAGTAGGGTGGGTGGTGGTGGGTGATGCAAGTAGGGTGGTGTGGTGGTGGGTGATGCAAGTAGAGTGGGTGGTGGTGGGTGATGCAAGTAGGGTGGGTGGTGGTGGGTGATGCAAGTAGGGTGGGTGGTGGTGGGTGATGCAAGTAGGGTGGGTGGTGGTGGTGATGCAAGTAGGGTGGGTGTGGTGGGTGATGCAAGTAGGGTGGGTGGTGGTGGTTGATGCAAGTAGGGTGGGTGGTGGTGGGTGATGCAAGTAGAGTGGGTGGTGGTGGGTGATGATGCGAGTAGGGTGGGTGGTGGTGGGTGATGCAAGTAGGGGGGTGGTGGTGGTTGATGCAAGTAGGGTGGGTGGTGGTGGTGATGCAAGTAGGGTGGGTGGTGGTGGGTGATGCAAGTAGGGTTGGTGGTGGTGGGTGATGCAAGTAGGGTGGGTGGTGGTGGTTGATGCAAGTAGAGTGGGTGGTGGTGGGTGATGCAAGTAGGGTGGTGGTGGGGTGATGCAAGTAGGGTGGGTGGTGGTGGGTGATGCAAGTAGAGTGGGTGTGGTGGGTGATGCAAGTAGGGTGGGTGGTGGTGGGTGATGCGAGT
>WNGS01003388.1:12840299-12861833 GCA_020271785.1 Procambarus virginalis | reverse complement strand
AGGATCGAAACGTCGTCCTTTCTTCATTTTGTGATGTGTGGTTTGGCAGTCATTATTTTGAGCCATGGCTACATAGATACATGGCAGCAAGAACTTGATATCAAAGCCGGTGTGTAAATGTGTGCCCCGAGCAGCGTCTTATCATATCAATGCCTAATCGACCTTCAGATAAACATGGACAATAGACCCACGCAGCCAATCTCAAATCCACAGGAAATTCTGCATATTTAATTTATAATAACATACATAACTGGGAAGAAATAAATTAACTGGGAAGTAGTAAATTAACGGGAGTAATAAATCAAGACCTCGTAGACATAAACTAGGAATAATAGCTAGACAATGGAAGCCTACATTAGTGTCTCGAGAGACTAGGTACAGTAGCACCATCTAAATTATTGGGACCGACAAAATGCCTAAATTTGTACTCTCTAGAGCGCAGGCGGGAGAGATGCATATAATTTACACGTGGAAAATATTAGGGGCTGGTCCAAACTTACACACACAAATATCACATGAGACCAGAAGGCATGGCAGGATGTGCAGAATTGCCTCCGTTGAAAAGCAGAGGTGAAATAGGTTCTCCGTGCTAAAGAGTTTGTCTACCCTGTTAATTCCCCTAAGAATTTTGTAATTGTCTAATGGGTGGGTAGGGAGGGGAGCTGAACATGAACTTTTACACTAAAACACTAACCTAGACTGATTCAGTATTATTCTAGTACTCTCAAAGAACAATGTTTATACATTTCATCTGAAAATTCGGTGGTTGTAGTTCGAAGTAGTATTGAATAAGTGTATATATTCTAAATATGGTGTGGCAGGGCGTACTTAACATTGCTCTTTGATGTGAACTTCAGTAGATGTGAACAATAAAACCAGTATAGCATGGTCGGGGACGCATGAAGGTTGAGGCGTACACCTGGACTGGTGGTTACTGCCGCTCAGGTAAACATACACTTCGTACAGGTCCATTCTTGGGAGTGGGGGCGTTTCCGCTGTGGGATTGGTTTTGTGGGTGTGTGGGGGGGGGGGTGGGTGTGGGAGGGGGCGGGGGTGCTCATCATATGGAGTGAGCCAGGTGCATGTTTGGGAGGGTTGTGGTGTTTGATTTATCCGCAGTTTTGGCATTGTCTGAGAGTTGCTGTTCTTCCATCATTATTGCCGGTATTTGAATAGTATCTGTGGAACTCGTGCCTTCACGGTGATGGGAAATGCATGATGGTAACTTTATTATCTTCACTATATTTGCCTTCTTGCTTTGTTGTCTTAAGGAAGTGTCAAGCAGTATTAAAGCTGCGGAAACTCAAGACGCAGTAGTAACCCCAGTAAAAAAACACCAAAACACTAACCTAATTTGAGATAAACGGACAATTGCTGCAGGTGCGGCTTGTTAGTGGTCAAGGGCAGGCACAACCGGCCTCACACACGTGTTGTTGGCTAGACTAACATACGTTGTCACGTTGACCAGACCACACACACGGGGTAGCCTGGTGGATAGCGCGCAGGACTCGTAATTCTGTGGCGCGGGTTCGATTCCCGCACCAGGCAGAAACAAATGAGCAAAGTTTCTTTCACCCAGAATGCCCCTGTTACCTAGCAGTAAATATGTACCTTGGAGCCAGTCAGCTGTCACGGGCTGCTTCCTGGAGTGTGTGTGTCCGAGGGAGGTATACAGAAAGACAACTTGAGGTAAAGCTTGGAGTACACACACAGTAGATCAGGAGGGAGAGGGTGGAGGGCGATGGTGTGGGGGCAGAACTACACGTATGACATCATACACATGTAATGTAAACACAAGTCTGCTAAATGTGGCGGGTGACTCCTCTGGTGTTGAGAGGACGGCTTGTGCTCTTCCAAATAATGTGGCGCTCCTGGCCTTCAGCTGCTGGCCAGTGTGTGGTGGGGAGTGTTGGAGGCAGGCGTGCTTGTCAGGGTGTGGGAGTGGGTGCGGTTGTGTGTGGGGAACACTCACCATGTTGGTCAACATGGACATAACATTTAGAAGGAAAATATTCGCTATGGAATCTTTACTAGAACTTAAAGACATCCGAGTTATAAATACATGCCAGAACAGCTGAAACTACAAACACTGGAAGAAAAGAACCAGAAAGAGAGATGATTACGACATACAAGATACTAAGGGGCATTAACATAGTAAGCAAAGATTATACTTTAGGTAAAGATAGACCACACGAAAGAACACAGGTTGAAACTGAAGACACACGAGCCGCAGGGATATAAGAAAGATACTCTGAGTGTAGTAAACATGTGAGGTTGGACGAAGAGATGGTGTAGGACCAGTAGGCAATTACAGTTTACAATTTAAGCACCAGATATGATGACATCATCAAGAACTACTATTAAAGTTGCACCAGATACTTACTTGTGAAGAGGGTGACTCAGTTTCCCTTCCCTGCCTGTAAGCAATGTTATGGTTTTGGTGTTGGGTACGTCTAGACGAGCAATGTTTTAGTTTTGGTGTTGGGTACGTCTAGATGAGGTACTGGACGGTACTCGGATCTCTCTCTTCCTTTCTCACTGTCCCTCGCTCACCACCCTTCCTCCTCCTCTCCCATATCCTTACAAGAGAAGATTTCAAATGTTTGAAGACTAAACTCTGAATCGCAGAAAAATGATTCCTCCTGTATTATTTTAGTGTACTGGTAGCCAGTTGTAGTGTAGCTAGTTGTGTTCGTGTAGTTCCGCCAGTTGTTTAACCTGCTATCATTATTCACGGCTGAATTATGTGCCTTATACCAAGCTCATCGAATGGTTACACTACCGCCAGTTAGGGAATGTTGCAACCCGTTCTCGCACTTGCTTATAGTCAATATTGGCTTATTTAATAAGTGCATATGTGACATACTAATTGATTGTGAATATTTTAGTTTACCTTGAAAAGCTTCATAGAAAACACCGACCTCACCTAACCTTAGTATGTTGAGATAAGCATCTTATTGCTTCTTATTTACAATTATTACTTAACCTATCAACGGTATAGGTTAAGTAATTAAGAAGCAATAAGATGCTTATCTTAACATACTAAGAAGGTTAGGTGAGGTCGGTGTTTTCTATGAAGCTTTTCAAGGTAAACTAAAATATTCACAATCAATTAGTATGTCACATATGCACTTATTAAATAAGCCAATATTGACTATAAGCAAGTGCGAGAACGGGTTGCGGGAATACACACTGTAGTGACTCCAAAAGTGCGATTCAAACAATTACATACTATACCAAAACGTGCAAAGAGCTTATTCACCCATACTTTCAACTGCGCCATTAAAATGGAACAGTTAACTGCCCCATTACAACCATTACAAGGTTGTAGTGGATATGTAGACGTGCGAGCCCAAGCAAGAGCCTGTTGGACCAAGTTACCACAATTGGAGCCTGGCCCGCCGGGTTGGGCTTGGAGTAGAAAAAGTTCCAAAACCGTCTCGAGATAAGAAACACCAGCTGGGCCTCCAGTGTGTACTGGCCGGGCACACACTCACCAGCTCCTCCTCCACCCACCAGCTGCTGCTCCTCCACCCACCAGCTGCTGCTCCTCCACCCACCAGCTGCTGCTCCACCCACCAGCTGCTCCTCCTCCACCCACCAGCTGCTGCTGCTCCACCCACCAGCTCCTGCTCCACCCACCAGCTGCTGCTCCACCCACCAGCTGCTGCTCCACCCACCAGCTCCTGCTCCACCCACCAGCTCCTGCTCCACCCACCAGCTGCTGCTCCACCCACCAGCTGCTGCTCCACCCACCAGCTGCTGCTCTACCCACCAGCTGCTGCTCCACCCACCAGCTCCTCCTCCACCCACCTGACTACATACACACACTGTTACAAACACCGGTGAACGTGCTCTTCTCCAACTATTCGCCAGTCCCGATATTTTTTAATGACAATAAAATTAAATACAAAAAAGTTCACATAGTTATGATTGTTTTCTGTCTCATTGCATTATCGGATATAATATTAGTCTTTGTGGAGAGTATTTGAGGCCGACGTGTAAAGCTACCCTGTGGTGAAGGTCTGCTGCTTTAACATTATACTGTGTCAGACATTGAGGACATTGGTGACATTTATGTTGGTAGTATTCAGAGGTATTTTTGATTTGTTAATAAATGTACAAATATAAGATTGACAATGCGAATGTTGCTAAAGGACACGTGATGGCTTCCTTTATGTAGTGTACTCAGTTGCGTGTTATAATTTTTAATACTGGTAGTAAGGGTAATGGTATTACTGTTACTAATAGTAATGGAGTTGTAGAAAATAACGGAGATAATAGTACTGGTACTAACGGTAAGTGTGTGTGTGTGTGTGGGGGGGGGGTGTAATTACAGCTGGTGGTAATGTGACGTAGGAGGCAGCTGAGATGTAAAGAGTTGCAGGACAATATTAACCTTAGTGTGTAACGCTCTTATTATGAAAGTATTTGTGGTTACCGTTCCCCATCACAACTGTGGCTGATTATGGATACTCAGCAGCAGCAGCAGCAGCAGCATGTTGTTTTTTGAGTCAGCTACTGGGAACAAAACGTTCAAAGTAGCACGGGCTATGGTGAGCCCGTAGTGGACTTACCTGGCACAGGAGCGGTGCTGTAACAAGTAGCACGGGCTATGGTGAGCCCGTAGTTGACTTACTTGGCACAGTAGCGGGGCTGTAACAAGTAGCACGGGCTATGGTGAGCCCGTAGTTGACTTACCTGGCACAGGAGCGGGCCTGTAACAAGTAGCACGGGCTATGGTGAGCCCGTAGTGAACTTACCTGCGGTGCTGTAATTGTGAGCAGCAATAGTAGTTTGTTACAAATGTTAATTGTTGTTAATTAACCCAAGTGTTAATTTGTGATATTAGTTATCACTCATTAAAGTGTTAAGTTGTGATATTAACAAGCAAGCAATCCTGCCTGCTGTAATATTAAATTCCAGAGTAGAGGAGTGTGGGGTGTTGGCTGAGGGCTGACCTTGGCCCACATTGTTGAACTTGGCCGAGGTGACCAGGTTGATGGCCTGGTATTATCCCGTGCACACCTTACACGCCCGGGACACCAGTGCGGCACGCTGTCCCGCTACTGGTGTTGGTGGGGGTATCCCGTGCACACCTTGCACGCCCGGGACACCAGTGCGGCACGCTGTCCCGCTACTGGTGTTGGTGGGGGTATCCCGTGCACACCTTGCACGCCCGGGACACCTGTACGGCACACCGTCCCGCTCCTCCCGTACTCGCCTACTGGTGTTGGTGGGGTAAAAGTACAAACATGTCGTGATGTACAACCAGAAAGTACAATTTAATAGTATTGAAATTGGACAAATGCTGAAGTTTTTTGGGATTTGATGGTAAATATGACCTAACCATCCAGTGGCGCGTCTGCCTTCTCTGCAGGAACCCAAGTTGAGCGCCTCCTTAGAGCTCACCTGAAATAACTGTCGTATTGAAACTTTATTGAAACTGCGAAATGAGAAAGGAAATATGGAGCAGATAAATCTTGGCCAACGTGAAAGTTATTATCAAGGAGAATTAAATAATGACCTTCGAGAGGGAGAACGCGAAGAATTTAAGGAACGAGATAAGGTAATTTAGGAGAAATCGCTAAGCCATTATGACTATATAGCACTTGGAAGGGATACGAGGATAAGGATTTAGGATGGGACGAGTCTGTGCATTAATTGACCAGGAGGTAGAGTTCGGGGCTGATGTTCGACCGTGCTAGCGGATCTAGTCGATTATAATTGGGTTAGAGAGAACAGGTGGCGGTGTGATGACGTCCTGGTGCATTGTGAGGTGGCGGATGGGTGCAGCTAGAGGCGGGGTGGTGGAGGCACAGTATCAACCTGGCTAACCTGCGTACACGGCATGATATCAAGGTCATTCCCCACTCCACCAACATGGTTCCCTGCCTCCTTTATGTACCTCCCTCCCGGCCCCCCCTGACCTTCCCTGGCCCCCCCTGACCTTTCCTGGCCCCGTCTGCCGACCCCCCCCTGACCTTCCCTGGCCCCGTCTGCCGACCCCCCCTGACCTTCCCTGGCCCCGTCTGCCAGCCCCCCTGACCTTCCCTGGCCCCGTCTGCCGGCCCCCTGACCTTCCCTGGCCCCGTCTGCTGGCCCCCTGACCTTCCCTGGCCCCGTCTGCCGGCCCCCCTGACCTTCCCTGGCCCCGTCTGCTGGCCCCCCCCCTGACCTTCCCTGGCCCCCTGACCTTCCCTAGCCCCGTCTGCCGGCCCCCCTGACCTTCCCTGGCCCCGTCTGCCGGCCCCCTGACCTTCCCTGGCCCGTCTGCCGGCCCCCCTGACCTTCCCTGGCCCCGTCTGCTGGCCCCCCCTGACCTTCCCTGGCCCCCCTGACCTTCCCTGGCCCCGTCTGCCGACCCCCTGACCTTCCCTGGCCCCGTCTGCCGGCCCCCTGACCTTCCCTGGCCCCGTCTGCCGCCCCTCCTTGACCTTCCCTGGCCCCGTCTGCCAGCCCCCCCCCCGACCTTCCGTGTCCCTGTCTTCCGGCTCTCCGACCTTCCCTGGCCCCATCTGCCGGCCCCCTGACCTTCTCTGGTCCCGTCTGCCGGCCCCTTGACCTTCCCTGGCCCCGTCTGCCGACCCCCCCTGACCTTCCCTGGCCCCGTCTGCTGGCCCCCCCTGACCTTCCCTGGCCCCGTCTGCCGGCCCCTCCTTGACCTTCCCTGGCCCCGTCTGCCAGCCCCCCCCCCACCTTCCGTGTCCCCGTCTGCCGGCTCTCCGACCTTCCCTGGCCCCATCTGCCGGGCCCCCTGACCTTCCCTGGTCCCGTCTGCCGGCCCCTTGACCTTCCCTGGTCCCGTCTGCCGGCCCCCCGACCTTCCCTGGTTCCGTCTGCCTGCCCCCCTGACCCCGTCTGCCTGCCCCCCTGACCCCGTCTGCCGGCCCCCCTGGCCCCGTCTGCCGGCCCTCTACCAACTTCCGTACGTACCTAATTAATTGCGTACTGACCCTGCTCTTGCGGGCGCCCAGGTGGCCACTCCGTGCGTGTCCACAGTCACCTCAGAGAGCAGGTACCCCGTTTTATCTAGGGCTGAGCTCTGTATAAATAATGGCATGTATGCATGTACATTGTCGATGGTGTACTTCTGTTACTGGACTTTTATTCCAGTAAATTGAAGGAATATTCCCAGAACAAATGTTGAAGTTTTCGATAGAAAATTATACAGGTTCTTACGGGAAGTGCCGGATCATCCTGGCTGTGATGACTTGTGGAACCTACCTTGTGGATATGTCGCCTCCAACATCTGTAATGTAAGAAAAAATCTTATTTGATATTGTCCTGGGTAACGGATTACCCGTTACGGGCTATTCATGCCCGTGCCTCCTCATGCCCGGGCCTCCTCATGCCCGTGCCTCCTCATGCCCGTGCCTCCTCATGCCCGTGCCTCCTCATGCCCGTGCCTCCTCATGCCCGGGCCTCCTCATGCCCGTGCCTCCTCATGCCCGGGCCTCCTCATGCCCGGCCTCCTCATGCCCGGGCCTCCTCATGCCCGGGCCTCCTCATGCCCGTGCCTCCTCATGCCCGTGCCTCCTCATGCCCGTGCCTCCTCATGCCCGGGCCTCCTCATGCCCGGGCCTCCTCATGCCCGGGCCTCCTCATGCCCGTGCCTCCTCATGCCCGGGCCTCCTCATGCCCGGGCCTCCTCATGCCCGGGCCTCCTCATGCCCGGGCCTCCTCATGCCCGGGCCTCCTCATGCCCGGGCCTCCTCATGCCCGGGCCTCCTCATGCCCGGGCCTCCTCATGCCCGGGCCTCCTCATGCCCGGGCCTCCTCATGCCCGGGCCTCCTCATGCCCGGGCCTCCTCATGCCCGGGCCTCCTCATGCCCGGGCCTCCTCATGCCCGGGCCTCCTCATGCCCGGGCCTCCTCATGCCCGGGCCTCCTCATGCCCGGGCCTCCTCATGCCCGGGCCTCCTCATGCCCGGGCCTCCTCATGCCCGGGCCTCCTCATGCCCGGGCCTCCTCATGCCCGGGCCTCCTCATGCCCGGGCCTCCTCATGCCCGGGCCTCCTCATGCCCGGGCCTCCTCATGCCCGGGCCTCCTCATGCCCGGGCCTCCTCTTGGGTGGCTTAATCTTCTTCAGTCATCAATCGGATTAGCCGTGTCGTCCGCGTTCAGTATGTGGGGCGTTCTTCATGTGGAGAGCAGTGATGTTGGTAGGTGGGAGATTGGAAGGTCATCTCCGCACATGATGTTGTTGGTGTTGGTGTATTATTTTAACACGTGCAACTACGTGTGTGTTTGTGCAGCTGCCCTAGATTATATGAAGGAGAGCACAGTGTGTCAAGAACTAGCTTCGTGATGCTAACTTATGCTGGACGGTAGAGCGACAGTGTCGCTTTCTGCAGGTTGGCGTTCAATCCCCGACCGTTTAAGTGGTTGGGGACCATTCCTTTCCTCCCCCGTCCCATCCCAAATTCTTATCCCTTCCCAGTGCTATATAGTGGTAATGGCTTGGCGCAAAGGGAGGGGGGTAGAAATAGCCTAAGCTACTCTATCCCTTTGAGATGTATTTCTTGTCTCAGTAGACATACTTGAACGGCTTGTCGCTTTCCCCTTAATAGTTCTGTCCCCTTCCAAATGCGTAGATGGTACAAAATCGCCGCCACCACACAGGATGGCTGGTCATAGAGAGACATGTACGCACCTAATTGTACTCACCTAATTGTGCTTGCGGGGGTTGAGCTTTGGCTCTTTGGTCCCGCCTCTCAACTGTCAATCAACAGGTGTACAGATTCCTGAGCCTATTGGGCTCTATCATATCTACACTTGAAGCTGTGTATGGAGTCAGCCTCCACCACATACCTTCCTAATGCATTCCATTTGGCAACCACTCTGACGCTAAAAAAGTTCTTTCTAATATCTCTGTGGCTTATTTGGGCACTCAGTTTCCACCTGTGTCCCCTTGTGCGTGTGCCCCTTGTGTTAAATAGCCTGTCTTTATCTACCCTATCAATTCCCTTCAGAATCTTAAATGTGGTGATCATGTCCCCCCTAACTCTTCTGTCATGTGATCAGTAGTCTGCACCGGCAGACTCTGGGGTGCTGTCACGTCTCCAATGTTTATGAAGCCGCATAGACTCGTAGAACCATGAACACCTGCGAGAGTCGTAATTGTGATACCTTGTGTGGTTAGACTGGTGTACCAGATTGTGTCAAATGTATTACTGGTCTCTGAGCTCCATGTTGCAGTGTTCTGTTCTCGTGAAGGCGCTGCTGATGTAGATTAGGGCAATGGTGGCTCCCGCAGAGGGCTCTGACTCCTTATTTTGGCCTCCTGGTTGATACTTGGTTGATGGGGTTCTGGGCGTTCTTCTACTCCCCAAGCCCGGCCCGAGGCCAGGCTTGACTTGTGAGAGTTTGGTCCACCAGGCTGTTGCTTGGAGCGGCCCGCAGGCCCACATATCCACCACAGCCCGGTTGGTCCGGGCTATCTAAGTACTCCTCTTCCATATACTTCACCACTCGGTGATTTATTATTTTCCCTGATACTTGACCTAGTACCTGGAGCGGGAAAATGGTTGTGTAATCTGTCGTGTATATTTGGGTTTACCTGGACTCGTGGTTAATCTGCTAGTGACCTTTGTAAAGTATGCGGGGAATAGTTAGTGACCTTTGTAAAGTATGCGGGGAATAGTTGGGAGGCGAGAGCTGCCGTCACCGTGTATACTGATAGCTTTGTCAGTACCAGTTTATTTTGCTGTGCCTGGTGGTGTCTTGTTCTTCAAGTCTCGCAGTGTTCTTTGGATCTTTTCCGTGGTTAAGTTGCTCACAAGGTGGCACTTGTTCCGCTAGTTGTTAAGCTCTATTGTTTGCGAGGATAGTAAGGTCACAGTTGTTATTTACTTGTAATATCTCTTAAGACAAAAGTTTAAATTGTTTTCACTTCACACCGTATTTGTTCTCAAGTTTGTTGTATTTACAAGCAGTAATATAGCCGGGATTTTTACACCGAGCCCTAATCACCTGCGGGTAAATGACTCCACTGTTGTAAGAAATGTCTCAACAAAGTAGGATTGTTCGTCCTCCCGCATTTTTTTGCAAGCTTTTGTTCTTGCAAGATTTTTTTAGTCTTGCAAGAAGTGCCGGACCCAGCACGCTGTAGTGGATATGTATGCAAGCAGGCTGCTGCAAGCAACACCGCCTCTTTTGGACCAAGTTATCACAAGTCGTGCCTGGATCAGGGAGTATAAGCACTCCCAGAACACTCTCAAAGTATGCTCCAGGTATACTTGTTCTTCCTTGGTACAATTGTTGTCCTGAAGCGTCCTTAATGCAAGATATTTCTTGGCTGAGGTTTTCTGAACTTTCTTTCAATTTCCCTGGCATTGCGGGGATCACTTTGGACTGACCTTATCAAATCCTTCCCAGAATGTGTATACCCTTCTGATGAAGTACCTTGGGGGGGGGGGGAAAGAGGGGAGAGGAGGGGNCGTTAGTGTGGTTAGCATTGTGAGAACCCGGCTGCCAGAACATTGGCCTGTAGGTGTCTGATGCAATGTCTAGGCTCCTACACCTTCCAGCCGCCTCTGGCGCTCGCCTCTCTCTGTGTCTGTCTTGATACTACCCTAGAGAAGCCAGACTGGCGGTCTCTTCTAAGACTTATTCGCCTAGAACTGACAAACCATCCTACAATTTGGCACTATGTGCGCTAATCGTTAGGCAACTTGCTCATGATTCGGTACAGAGCTAATTATGATGTTATAACGACCTTCACAAACTATATATTATTTTTTGTTAACAATAACCCTGACCTCGGGACACGCAGTGGCTCAAGATATTCTCCTCCCTCCTTGTCTCCCTCTCCATCTCTCTCTCTCATCCCTCACCATCTCTCTCTTTCACACCCCCCCTCCTTTTTCTCCAGCTACCATATGTAAGCCACTTTTGTCATTACTACACTCCGCAACACCCGTGGTTCAACACATTATAAACGTGATAAAGATAAAATGTTTAACACGGGTGGTACACGAACAAGGGGGACACAGTTGGAAACTTGAGTACCCAAATGAGCCACAGGTTGTTAGAAAGAACTTTTTCAGTGTCAGAGTAGTTAACAGATGGAATGCATTGGCAGTGATGTGGTGGAGGCTGACTCTATACACAGTTTCAAATGCAGATATGATAGAGCCAGTAGGCTCAGGAATCTGTACACCAAGTTCGATTGACAGTTGAGAGCGGGACCCAAAGAGCCAGAGCTCAAACCCCCGCAAGCACAATTGAGTACATTGTGCACTTAGCCAGCCACCACACACCCACAATTTACAACCCCACACAACAACCCTTGTTTTGGGGCAGTGTATTTTGGCACCGTAGCACATACTAGTACACACAAATCACCGGTGTCTCGTGTAAATAAACAACCATGGCTCTTTTGTCCTCTTCTCACAATGGAGGACGTAGTGTTCGATTCTTGGGCGGGACACACACCGTTGGGCACGTTTCATTTCACACCTGATCCTCTGTTCACCTGGCAGTAAATAGGTACTTGGAGTTAGGCCACTGTTGTTGATTGTAACCTGGGTATGGTCAGTAATTAAGCGTGGCACCTCCCTTAACCCTAAGTACACGCTTCCGGTCTCCGACAGCGGGAATTTAATTCGGTACTGCAGCTCGATCTCGGATGTTTCGTGCTAAAAGCTTCGTTCACGGGCTCACATAGCCCGTGCTACTTGGAGCTTTCTGTTCCGAGTAGCGAATCTTTAACAGCAGCAGCAGCAGCTTCGTTCTAAATTATTTTGACAAATTTGCAGCCAGTCCTCTAACACAAAGACCCAAAGTCCATTCCATATACCCCGCCAAACCCGCTTTTTATGAATGAAAGCGGTTTACACACGACTCACAACTGATGACACACCCCGAACACTTCCGAACAAGTGTTTCGCTGACAATTTTTGTTCAAACCACAACGCTGTAAATGCTTCACCCACATATTACAAATACAAATAATCGCCAACAGAACCTAAACAACACCGAACCTAACCAGTGCCTAAATATGCACAATGTGCTAATATATAATAATTTATATTTGAGAAAATTATTATTTTTATTGAACAGCAAGTTAAAATTGATGAATACGTTTGTGGGGTCGCCCGCTGGATGGAATGGACTTTGTCTTCGGACGGTTTGAAAATTTGTGATGCGTGCTCTCTGCATTTTGATATTAATAACAATGGAGGTCAACTCGGCAACCTTAATTCGCTCTTCCTGCTGTGTAGCAATGCTTAAAAACTTTAACCAAGTTACAATATTCGCATTTAAAATTGACATTAGCTGTAGCCACCTTAAGTTTATAGAAATATGGGAATATTAATGTTTAAAGCCAGATGTGAGCGGACTGATCCACCTCTCTGGCCGCTAGCTGTCGCACCTCCCTGACACACTTTACTGTGTTTACACAACTGGCTCGGTAATCTCTTGTTCATTAAGAAAATCCAAGTTGAAAGTGGTAGAGACGGGCTGGGATAGAGAGTCGTCGTGCAGCGCGCGTCTCCACGCCACACACATCCCCACACCTTAGAGCCTGGCCATCATACCACCCGCTGCATCTTACCATATGCCTCAACATTTATGATTTTGTGGTTGTTGTTTAAGATTCAGCTACTGGGAACAAAAAGTTGCAAGTTGTACAGGCTATGGTAAGCCCGTAGGTGACTTACCTGGCACAGGAGCGGGGCTGTAACAAGTAGCACGGGCTATGGTGAGCCCGTAGTGGACTTACCTGGCACAGGAGCAGAGCTGTAACAAGTAGCACGGGCTATGGTGAGCCCGTAGTGGACTTACCTGGCACAGGAGCGGGGCTGTAACAAGTAGCACGGGCTATGGTGAGCCCGTAGTGGACTTACCTGGCACAGGAGCGGTGCTGTAACAAGTAGCACAGGCTATGGTGACCCCGTAGTGGACTTACCTGGCACAGGAGCAGAGCTGTAACAAGTAGCACGGGCTATGGTGAGCCCGTAGTGGACTTACCTGGCACAGGAGCGGAGCTGTAACAAGTAGCACGGGCTATGGTGAGCCCGTAGTGGACTTACCTGACACAGGAGCGGGGCTGTAACAAGTAGCACGGGCTATGGTGACCCCGTAGTGGACTTACCTGGCACAGGAGCGGGGCTGTAACAAGTAGCACGGGCTATGGTGACCCCGTAGTGGACTTACCTGGCACAGGAGCGGGGCTGTAACAAGTAGCACGGGCTATGGTGAGCCCGTAGTGGACTTACCTGGCACAGGAGCGGGGCTGTAACAAGTAGCACGGGCTATGGTGAGCCCGTTGTAGACTTACCTGGCACAGGAGCGGGGCTGTAACTGTGTTTTATGACGTTCAAGCCAAGCCTCGGGCAGTAGTGTGTCACAGTAGTGGCATAATGTTTAAACGTGACAGGTGATCTTAATGTTGGTGTTACACAAGCATTACATTTTTACTATATCATTTAATTCATACATCTCTATATTTAAATGCGTATAGTAATTATGTTGATTAATTGTACAGTTATTTTATTGAACATATAATTCTGCTCTATTTGTAATTAAAGTAATGTATTTAATTTTATTTGATATCAAGGTATTGTTTTATTGTAACCATTGCGTGCTGTGACCATTGCGTGGGGTGCATTATGCAGCTGTATCTGCATGAACTCTTGTCATGCCGTAGTGAATATCACGCTGCTTGCTGTCAAGCTTTGTCAGGCACGTCTGGCTAATTTGTCTTCGTGCCCAGGTATCAACCAGCCCCCGTGTGTTGGTTACTACCACCACCACCTTTACCATTATTAGCTCCACCACCACTACCACCATTATTACCTCCACCACCACTACCACCATTATTACCTTCTCCACCACTACCACTTGGAATAACACTAGTGGTCGGTCTACACAATTACCAAAAGCCTCCTTAAATTACGTAACTAAAATAAGGGGGATTATAACATTTGCGTACTGTAATGTTGGAGGTGAATGTAAACGTGGACAAGTCTTACTACTGGTTGTAGGGATTTATAATCTCCCCAACCAAACCTGCCGTAAGGTAATGGAGAAGCAGCCATGGTGGTAAGAGAAGCGAGGGGATAAGAGTCTAATTCCTGGGAATTTGAATCACATGGGAAATATTGAATGAATATACACGCTTCCTATGTAGATAGGGCCTATGTAGATAGGGCCTATGTAGATAGGGCCTATGTAGATAGGGCCTATGTAGATAGGGCCTATGTAGATAGGCCCTCAACGAGGACAAACAAAGAACCAACGTGTAGTACACACGACAAAGAACCACTTCTAGAAGCTACATATTATAGAACTAATGCGAGAGAGAGAGAGAGAGACAGACAGACAGACAGTCGAGTCTGTCTGACTCGACTGTCTGTCTGTCTCTGTCTCTGTCTCTGTCTCTGTCTCTGTCTGTCTGTCTCTGTCTGTCTGTCTGTCTGTCTGTCTGTCTGTCTGTCTGTCTGTCTGTCTGTCTGTCTCTGTCTGTCTGTCTGTCTGTCTCTTGACTCGATTGATTTGATCACTTGACCCGATGTTGACACAAAAATGAGGAAGCTGGCGTAACGGTAGTAGGCACGTTCCGAGACGAAAGCTGGCCAGATGAAAGTAAGGTCCCACTAAATGCTCAGTTTACTTCTGTTCCTAATTGATATGAATGACCTCCACGAAGAAGCGAACTCGTGGAGGCCATTGGCTTTGCGCCGTGTGTAAGCAATGGTGATTGTAAACTTCGAGGATGAATGCAGAAAGTTACAGGGGAGAACCTTGGCCGACTCGAGGAGTGTATAAACAAATGGTTGCTAGAATTCAGTCTGAATATGTGTAAGGTAATTAAAATGGGATCAGGAGAAAGGAGACTAGCAGCTCCTGCGCTACGGAAAAACGAAAATGTAAAACGTAGACCAGATATTATACGGTCAAATCATATTATAGAACCCAAATGGAATGTAAAGGATCTGCGAGTAATAATGTTGGAAGACCTTACCTTCAAAGCATACAATAACGTAGCCGTCATAACTATAAGAAAAATGACAGCTTGGATAACAAGAAATTTTCAATCTAAGGATGACAATAACACTTTTTCAAGACAATAGTGCTCTCTAGAGTGGAATAGTGTTGCATGATAGCAGCCCCTTTCAAAGCTGGATAAATTTCTGACCTGGAGAACGTGCAGAGATCCCTTACTCCTGGAATGCACATAATAACAGATTTAAATTATTGGGACCTAATAAAATGTTTCAATCTGTAATCTCTTGACTGGAGGCGCGAGAGAAAATAATTTATATTTGAAAAATATTAGAGGGACTGGTTCCAATTCTGCACACGGAAATAACACCACACGAGACCAGGAGTCATGGCAGGATGTGCAGAATAGCAGAACTGCAATAGGTACTCTCAGAGAACTGTTATCAACATTAAAGGCCCGATACTATTCAACACGTTTCCACTACACATAAGGGGCTTAACTAGTCAACCCCTCATAGTGTTCAGAGAACTTGATCCACACCTCCAAAGGAATATCTGATCAACCAGACAGTGATTAATGCGTCAGCCTGCGAGCCTGCCGTATGAAACTCCGCGAGATGCCTGCCATTTATACCCTTTAAGTGTAAAGGAAGTGTTAACAAAATTGTGCGCCTTTGATGTTATTCTCTTTGCTTACCTTTTGGACCTCTGCTTTTCAATGGGGTTATTCTGCACATCCTGCCATGCCTTCTGGTCTCGTGTAATGTTATTTCCGGTAGAGAGAAGTCAGTATAAGGTAAGACTAGAAGGTGGAAGGTTGAAGTGTATCATAAGAGTTAAAGAAATAAAGACAAGTACTGAAGGCCTAATAGCGAAGAGAAAGAGTTGAACGAGACGAAAGAAATGCGTAAAGAGGCTAAGTCAGATCACGTTTGTTTAGAAGGTTATAGCATTAAACTATGTATTGAGAGGGGCAAGAGTCAGCAACAGCCAGGACTAAGGGTCATGTGTGCCATGTTTAAAGTTTAATTAGACAGTCGTGCACTGTAAGTGGTAGTGTGGTGTACTCTCAGTGGAAAGGTCACTCCTAAGAGGTTTCCTGCGGTGTGAGTAACTCTGGATAGTGTGTGTGTGTGTGTGTGTGTGTGTGTGTGTGTGTGTGTGTGTGTGTGTGTGTGTGTAGGTGTGTGTGTAGGTGTGTGTGTAGGTGTGTGTGTAGGTGTAGGTGTAGTGTAGGGAGGACCCTCGGACATGAATCACAGCAACATTACCTTGCCCCAAGGTACACTACTAGTATAACTGCTTTTCGTAATACATCATTTGACATTTATAATTTTTTCTGAAGCTGATATTGTCTTTACAGGTGAGTACTGAGGCGATGGACCAACAGGTAGTTGGATATGAGGTAGGTGATGGTGGCGCGTCTGGCCGTCCGTGTGTGTGGGCGGGTGGGTGGGTGTGTGTGGGTGTGGGGGGTTATGGCTCGTCCCCCCACCCCCTCTACTCCTGCTAGATATGAACCTGGTTGGAAATTTGAACGCATGCGTAAGTCGGTGATTACTTATCTCTAGAATATTTGATTGTTGTATATTGCCGAGAGACTTACCCCGTCACTAACAATCATCGTGGTCAAGTATAAACTCGTAGCGGTTGGGTAATAACCCTGTAAATCCCCCTCTCCATCTTGCAATCCATCATTTGCTCATTCACTTCCACTTACTTTTATCGCACTTATGTTTGAATATATTACTGGTACAATACTATGGTCTTTGAGTTGCCCGCGCAGGAACATACCTGCCCCCTCCCCCCCTCAAAAGAAAAAAACTCATACAGCCCTGGACGGGCTCACCATAGCCCGTGCTACTTGGATCTTTTTGTTCCAGGTAGCGAATCTTAAACAACACTACTGTCCCTCCCTCCCTCTGTCCTTCTTGTCACCGTTTCCATACCACCAACCTCCTGAAAGATGTGAACTCTTAACCCCAAAATAATGCATTTTCTCTTTCTCGGTCTTTCTTACCAAAGACTTGGGTTCATTAGGGTTGTGGAGTGAAATATCTAGTGAAGCTGCAAACAAGAGCTATTATCCTACCTCAACTCATCTGAAGCCTGTTCCTAGGGACTCATTTATTTCATAAGATAGTTTGTTTTTAAACTGTTACATAGTAACTATCATATAAGGAACCTGGTGAACCTGTAAGCAAGAGTTGTAATCCTACCTTAGCTTAGTTGACACCTGCTCCTAGAGACCCATTCAGGCAGCCGTGATACTGAAGTAGAATTTTAAGAATTTTTAGTAGGAGAAAATTGTCATGGCATCAAGCTAAACATGATAGATTTCCCTCCCATTGGTGATAGATGTGTGAGGCTAGTTGAGGTCGGATGGTTGGTTGAGGTGGTGATTGATGGATGGTTGAGGTGTGGCCTGCATGGTGGGAGGTGGTTAGGTGTGGTGTAGGGTTGCAGGCCGGCACACCGGGCCTGCGGAAACCCAGTCTTGTTGCGGCTATCAGTCTTCATCTGCCGCGGCTTCCCTCTCACACCTGCGTCAAGGTAAACTGTCTGCCCAACCACTCGGCAAGGTAAACTGGCACGTCTCGTGGGTACCTCCATCATCACTGCCTCTTCTTTCCCCTCACCAGATTATCTTAAACCCCCCTACCCCACCCCTTCCCAGCTTCTCTCCCCCCTTTCACCTTCACTTCTCCTAGGCTTGTCCCCCGCGGCTCCTATTCTCCCTCATCCCCCCCCCCCTCTAGCCCGGCGTCCCTCCCTGAGCCTATCTCTAAGCTACAACTAGCCGACAACCGTATGACTGGGGACCGCTACATAACCATCCATGTCATCATTTACTAACCTGACTTACTATTGATATATGCTCCGTATGCAAGTTATCAATTTCCCCCGATAACATTTTGCGTAGCTGGGTGGCGTCTTGACTGGTTGGTATATATTACGTCTTGTATAATAATATGCCTTGGCCGGCCCCAGCTGGAGCAAAATTAAGAAGATACTCGCCTAATTATGCTTGCGGGGGTTGAGCTCTGGCTCTCTGGCTCTCAAGGTGTTTCGTTGATTGTGTCTTCGTGTGAGGTTCGGCTCCCTTGGCCTCTTCCCCCGAGGTGTAATGCTCACTGCACTGGTAAGTGCTTGTTGCATGCCTCTCAACTTTCAACTCTGGCAGTTTCTTTGTCATGCTCCATAATGGTCCTCACTTAGGCTGTGTGAAGTGTAATCTGAAGGTCTCCTTTTCTAGGTTCCTAAATACTATTGTTTGTCAGTTTTGCATATGCTGCTGATCTTGTACGAGACTAGTACCAGGCTAGTGGCTATTTTAAACTGCCCAGGTCCTTGTCTCTGTTGTTTTAGAGAGGCATCTCCCGTTCATTCATATTTTTTCCTCTATCTCCTTCCTCGCTTGCCAGTTATCATAACCTTGAATATATCTGGGTTAAATTCAAGTAGCCTTTTCGCCGACCATTCCTAAAGCTTATCCAGGTTGTTCTCCATCTTTTTGCAATCGTTGTGTTCCGGCTGTTTATATCTTGCATCATCTGCTAACATTGACATTGTTGATAAACTGCGATTTGTGGGTCTGTACTTGCAAGATGCTATCGCAGCCGCAGTGGTTGGACTAGGTATGCAGTGTTATTAAATCTGGATTTAATAACCTTTTCTATAAATTCTATAAATCCTGTAAATCATGTGCGGGTCAGACTTGGGCAAGAAGCCTTAGAGCTCCTTGACGCTAACCCAAGGTCTTGTCTTACTTTTTATACTGTGAAATGAATAATGCCGGTCAATTGGCCAGGGCCAGTTGACCGGGATTATTCTTATCTACTTGCCAGTCCTGCGATCTACTTGAGATGAGACTGGAGAGGCTGTGGGGTTGGGCATCAACCATCACTTACAAGGGGTAGTAGTGGGTGATTGATCATCAACCACCCACTAGCACCCATCAATGGTGGGTGCTAGTGGGAAATAGTAGAGGAGCGAGAGAGTACGTGTGTGCATACAAAATCAAGTCGTTCCTTCACACCCACATTTGGTATTTTTTTTGTTAATATTGCCTCGAGGGTCACTTTAAAAAAGTTTAATTTTAACTTTAATTTATTTAATTTAGTTAAAATTAAGGTTAAAATTAAAATTTAGTTTCTTTACATTAAGTCTACAAACACCAAAACAAAAGGTTACTTTAAACCAGCGGTAAAGACATACATATTTGAATATTAGTAGTAATCAATTTTGTCGGGGACACGCAGCCTGTATATATACATATATATACACACGTGTTAGGCTTATATCGAGGACCCCCCCCCCCAGGTTGAACTACTGACCTTCCCCAGGATACAACCCCACAACTACTAAATTTGCAATTTATAAAACTAAATTGGAGAAGGTTCAGAGGTTTGCCACCAGACTAGTGCCCGAACTGAGGGGCATGAACTATGAGGAGAGAATAAGGGAATTAGTCACGTCGCTGGAAGACATTGTTAAGGGGATGGGGACGTGATCACTGCATAAAAGATTCTCAGGAATTGATAAGGTAGACAAAGACAGTTTATTTAACCCAAGGGACACACGCACTAGGGTAAACTGGAGGAAATGAGTGCCCAAATGAGCCATAAAGACATTAGAAGTAATTTGTTTAGTGTCAGAGAAGTTAATAAATGGAATGCATTAGGAAGTGATGTGGTGGAGGCTGACTCCATACACAGTTTCAAGTGTAGATATGATAGATCCCAATAGGCTCTGGAACCTGTACACCAGTTGATTGACGGTTGAGAGACGGGACCAAAGAGCCGAAGCTCAACCCCCGCAAGCACAACTTAGACGAGTACAACAGTTGACCGACTCCCAGGTATATATTTATTGCTAGCGAACAGAGCCATTGATGAAAGGAAACTTGGCCAACCATTTCTTTTCCGGCCAGGATTCGAACCCGGGATTCCCAGGTGCGAGTCGAGAACTGACCCAACTCTAATACCGATAACTTCTTGACCCAAGCTTGCTATTGCTGTCTTCGGCACACTACAGTAAGTCTTCGACCACCCTAGACAGGTGACTGGTAATGGTGACTTTCTGAAAACACATTACATGCACAGATTAGAAAATGAAAAAACGACGAAGATTCCGTCCGTTCTGGACCATTCCGTCCGTTCTGGACCATTCCGTCCGTTCTGGACCATTCCGTCCGTTCTGGACCATTCCGTCCGTTCTGGACCATTCCGTCCGTTCTGGACCATTCCGTCCGTTCTGGACCATTCCGTCCGTTCTGGACCATTCCGTCCGTTCTGGACCATTCCGTCCGTTCTGGACCATTCCGTCCGTTCTGGACCATTCCGTCCGTTCGGGACCATTCCGTCCGTTCGGGACCATTCCGTCCGTTCTGGACCATTCCGTCCGTTCGGGACCATTCCGTCCGTTCGGGACCATTCCGTCCGTTCGGGACCATTCCGTCCGTTCTGGACCATTCCGTCCGTTCGGGACCATTCCGTCCGTTCGGGACCATTATGAAGACGACTTGATAATGGTCCAAGAAGGATCGAAACGTCGTCCTTTCTTCATTTGTGATGTGTGGTTTGGCAGTCATTATTTTGAGCCATGGTCTACATAGATATACATGGCAGCAAGAGACTTGATATCAAAGCCGGTGTGTAAATGTGTGCCCCGAGCAGCGTCTTATCATATCACTGCCTAATCGACCTTCAGATAAACATGGACAATAGACCCACGCAGCCAATCTCAAATCCAACAGGAGAATTCTGCATATTTAATTTTAATAATAACAATACATAACTGGGAAGAAATAAATTAACTGGGAAGTAGTAAATAACGGGAGTAATAAATCAAGACCTCGTAGACATAAACTAGGAATAATAGCTAGACAATGGAAGCCTACATTAGTGTCTCAGAGACTAGGTACAGTAGCACCATCTAAATTATTGGGACCGACCAAAATGCCTAAATTTGTACTCTAGAGCGCAGGCGGGAGAGATGCATAATAATTTACACGTGGAAAATATTAGGGGCTGGTTCCAAAATCTTTACACACACAAATAACATCACATGAGACCAGAAGGCATGGCAGGATGTGCAGAATTGCCTCCGTTGAAAAGCAGAGGTGAAATAGGTTCTCCGTGCTAAAGAGTTTGTCTACCCTGTTAATTCCCCTAAGAATTTTGTAATTGTCTAATGGGTGGGTAGGGAGGGGAGCTGAACATGAACTTTTACACTAAAACACTAACCTAGACTGATTCAGTATTATTCTAGTACTCTCAAGAACAATGTTTATACATTTCATCTGAAAATTCGGTGGTTGTAGTTCGAAGTAGTATTGAATAAGTGTATATATTCTAAATATGGTGTGGCAGGGCGTACTTAACATTGCTCTTTGATGTGAACTTCAGTAGATGTGAACAATAAAACCAGTATAGCATGGTCGGGGACGCATGAAGGTTGAGGCGTACACCTGGACTGGTGGTTACTGCCGCTCAGGTAAACATACACTTCGTACAGGTCCATTCTTGGGGGCGGGGGCGTTTCCGCTCTGCGATTGGTTGTGCGGGACTGGTGTG
>WNGS01003388.1:12806438-12822775 GCA_020271785.1 Procambarus virginalis | reverse complement strand
CCCCCCCCCACCCTCGCCCACTCCCCCCCCCCCCCCTCGCCCACACCTCACCTCTCATCCACATCCTCTACAACCCGCCCCTCCCAGACGATTTCTCTCCTTGTTATGCCCCCATTGCCCCCCCCCCACACCCCCCTCCTTTTCCCAGTCACATTGTACACTTCGGTACACCGTTAATTTTCTTGTTAGTGATGACGGCTGTGGCGAGGAAGAGGGCTACTCGTAGTCGTGGTCTGGTGCTCTTGGGTGATGGGCCGAGCTCTAATGTTTTGGAGGTTGGTGAAGGATGGGGGAGGGGTTGATTGTTTTTTGCTCTAGCATAGTTGTGCTTGCGGGGTTTGAGCTCTGGCTCTTTGTCCCACTCCCACTGTGCACGTTCGTGGTTGGCGGTGTACTTGTATCATGTTGGTTTTGTTGGTGATTATAGGCAGAGGAACGTGTGGGTGTTATACTTGCTGGATGGGGTTCTGGTTGTTCTACTACTCCCCAAGCCCGGCCGTGGCCAGGCTTGACTTTTGAGAGCTTGGTCCAACAGGCTGTTGGACCAAGCGACCTGCGGGCCGCTCCAAGCGGCCCTCAGGTCCACGTATCTACCAAAACCCGGTTGGTTTGGCATTTCTTGAAGAAAATATCCAGTTTTCTCTTGAAGCTGTCCACGGTTGTTCCGGCAATATTTCTTATGCTCGCTGGGAGGGTGTTGAACAACCGTGGACTGCTGATGTTTATACAGTGTTCTCTGATTGTGTTTATGGCATCCCTGCTCGTTACTGGTTATTGTCTACATTTTCTTCCATATCATTCGCTGTAGTATGTTGTTATTTTACTGTGTAAATTTCACACTGGCCCTCCAAATACCTGGAAAATACTGGCCCTTCAGTATTTTCCATGTAGATATTATTTGATACCTCTCTTCTCCTTTCTATAGAGTGCATTTTGAGAGCTTCGAGATAATCCCAGTAGTTTGTGCTTTATCGTGTCTGTGCGTTCCCTGTATGTTCTCTGTGTTCCTTCTGTTTCAGCAAGCTCTCCTGCCCTGAAGGGGAGATTGAGTATCGGTACTCAAGGCGGGACAGCACAAGTGATTGAATAGTACGATGGGATCCCTGGATTTGAATATTCTCCAATCCCGAAAATCGAAAAGATTATTTTCTAGCGGACGTTATATTTGTTTAGTTATGCTCCCTAAACGTTAGGTCGTTAGAAATAATTATTCCTAGATCCTTTACATGTTGCTGTGCTACTATGGGCAGCTTTGAGTGTCTTGTAGTCTATATTTTGTTTAGGATCCTCATTTTTACCATACCTAAGTACCTGGAATTGATCATTGTTAAACATCATGTTATTTTCTGCTGCCTAGTCGAGAACTTGATAATATCAACTTGTAGTGTTTCAGTGTCTTCTGCATAAGTAATATTCATACTGATTTTCGCGTCGTATGCAAATGTCACAAAGCTTTAACTTGTATTTTTGAGAACAAGGATATGAGACCAAGGAAAAGCAGTGGTGGAAGGACTGCTCTGAGGTACAGAGCTTGCACTGTGCTTGGACTCGATTTTATTTGACTTACTCTTTACGTTCTGTTTGACAGAAAATTTAATATCCATCGCCCTACTTTGCCTATTATTCCTATTGACCTTATTTGTTGGGCTATCATTCAGTGGATACATTTATCAAGTGCCTTTACAAAGTCCGTAAAGTGTGCAAGTATACCAGAGCTTCATCTGGTTTTCTTCTAATGCATTAATCATTTTGGCATAGTGCCCGAGTAGCTGCGAAAGGCATGAACTTCCCTCTGTAAATCCATGTTGGCCTGGGGTAGTGGAGGAGGTCATTGGTCTCCATAAAACATGACATTGGACTCTGCATCACTCTAGCATATATATATATATATATATATATATATATATGTCGTACCTAGTAGCCAGAACGCACTTCTGAGCCTACTATGCAAGGCCCGGTTTGCCTAATAAGCCAAGTTTTCATGAATTAATTGTTTTTCGACTACCTAACCTACCTAACCTAACCTAACCTAACTTTATCGGCTACCTAACGTAACCTAACCTATAAAGATAGGTTAGGTTAGGTTAGGTAGGGTTGGTTAGGTTCGGTCATATAACTACGTTAATTTTAACTCCAATAAAAAAAAGTTGACTTCATACATAATGAAATGGATAGCTTTATCGTTCATAAGAAAAAAATTAGAGAAAATATATTAATTCATGAAAACTTTGCTTATTAGGGAATCGGGCCTTGCATAGTAGGCCGAGTACGACGTTCTGGCTACTAGGTACGACATTATATATATATTATATATATATATATATAATATATATATATATATATATATATATATATATATATATATATATATCACACCACACACTTTTTCCCCTCTCCAATCATTGATAACGCGTATCATCATAATGTTTTCTGTCAAGTCGTTAATCTGAAAATGTATGATAGGCGAGAGAAATTGATTGATTAAACCAACCAGGATGTGGCACGGGCATGAATAGCCCGTAAGTGGTAGATTTTTATTTTTTATTTTTAGTGAGTGGGGAGAAACTGATTGATTGATAAAGATTAAGCCACCCAAGAGGTGGCACGGGCATGAATAGCCCGTAAGTGGTGGCCCTTATGAGCCATTAACAGTATCGAGTGATGATACTGGAGATCTGTGGAGGTGCGACGGCACCCTGCGTGACGGGAGATGACTCCCGGACCAAATGGGGAGAAACTGGTGTGGCGAGCGGTATATACAATGATGGGTTGGTGTGGTGCTGTGTGGACTGTTGGTGTGGTGCTGTGTGGACTGTTGGTGTGGTGCTGTGTGGACTGTTGGTGTGGTGCTGTGTGGACTGTTGGTGTGGTGCTGTGTGGACTGTTGGTGTGGGGTGACTGGGCTGGGCTAGAAGAGAGAGAGAGAGAGAGAGGGGAAAGGTGTGCTGTGTGTTGTGGTCAAGTTGCCTACTTCTGTGTGACGTATAACAACATTTTCTTACAATTGTTTGATGTTTCAACATTAGGTATGTGTATTACTTGCAGTAAATAGCATAAATGTAGTCATCTTGTTGTCTTTATGATGTCTCAGTTTAACTCGTTCCACTCGCATTCTCTTTACCTTAATGTTTGTTGTCTTGTTTAGTCCTAAAGTTGATTTAGAAAACTTTAAATAGTTTTGCACATTTAGTTGCGTGTGAATCGTAGTTCAAATTACTAAATTGTACCTCAATGAGTTTAGGAATGGTAACGTTTGTCGACTTTGCTTTTGTCTTGAGCTTTTGTCACTAGTTACATTTGTTGTTACTCTCGTGAGAGATCATATTCTCACGATTGGTGTGTTTACACATCGTCCGTGAGAAGGCGGGCATTAGTGTGTACAAACCCTTGACAAAAAGAGCATGAACACGCTTATATAAACATGGCGTGACGATGAGCAGGCGGCGTGTAAGCCAGTCCGCGCCTGTTGGCAGGTTCAAGAGTCAAACTGTGCTTCACAACCATATATATATATATATATATTACTGAAGTAGAGGGAATGCAGAGTACATATGCGGAACGCATAAACATTATTCGCTAAACGCCATTTGTCAACGCCATTGATTCCTCTCTAAGTTGTTCTTAGTGTTAATGGTGTTATGGTCAGCCCATGTTCCTTATTTAGTGTTGTGGTTGTTCCTCGGTCTTTTCTCGTAGCTCAGTCCCAGTTGAGGAACGAGTCTTGTTGCGTATCTATGGACTGTTACCATGAGTGTGTGTGTGTGTGTTTCAAGTTGGGTTTCATGCCGGCACTTTATGTATGATGGTGACAGGTAGGCTGTATAGAGCATTCATAAAATTTTGTCCTAGCTCGTGAAGGCTGGCCTCATATTTACCATTTTGGTACATGTTATTCTGCCAATGTAGGCATTTGGTTTCAGGTTTATGGTTATACATAATAGGTTAACTTTTAACAATGTCTTCATTGAACTAACTACATTAGGCTTAAGGGGGCTCTCAAAGTGCAGGCTTCGGCAGGCACTCGCCCTAGGCGCAGTGGCATCAAAAATTGTAATTAATTTTGTCAATAAAGATGTTAATAATAATAATAATAATAATAGTCTTAATTGATTCTACTGTCTCGGGTGGGGTGCCTACAGCTGACTGAAGGCACTCCGTGTCGTCTCATGTTTGTACTTCTGCTTGAGTGGTGCCAGCTGTTAACCATGGTAGCTGCTGACACCACCACCACCAGTAAGGGCAACTTGTGCACGGACCATGAGTAACGCCAGTCCCTCCCGGCTGAATGGGACTATAGGAGGAGTCTTGCTTAGACAGTCTTCCTAAGCTTGGAATTGTTGTCTTGTGGTTTACACAGACCTTCAAGATTATCAAGGTCCCAGCTTTCCATTAAGAAGACTTTCCACTCTACGTTACACTAACATCAAACAAAATGGTGAATCTGTCTTGCTTTGGAAAGACTTGTGAAGAGCCCTCATAATGGGTCTTCGTAATAAAGAGGTTCTCAGTGATACTACTTGGAACAATCGTGAACTGCGTCTTAATTGGCACAAACTCGAGCTGTTCCAAGATTTGTTTATTGTGTGTGTGTGTGTGTGTGTGTGTGTGTGTGTGTGTGTGTGTGTGTGTGTGTGTGTGTGTGTGTGTGTGTGTGTGTGTGACGTAGACTTTGTGGGGTAAGAATGTGTATTCACCTCTAGGAGGATGCTCAGTCTCGTGACCCGGCTGTGGAACATCAGTGTGTCATCTTCTACCACTGATGCTCCCTTCTCTTGTTAACTGTTCATGTCCATCTACACATGATGGCTATTTAGCACCTCTTGAGAGAGTACACTTATATGTATCCATCTACAAGTATTTTCATTTCTTGTGTACCCTTGAAGGACTTTTTCACCAGCTCCCCCGTTTAATTTATCTAAATGAAGGCAAACCCTAGGTGGGAAGAGCCATGTTCCACCCGTGGGGAGACCTCGGTACGTAGGTAGAGGATCGTGTCGGTCTACCAGAATTGCATAAAGTCTGGTAGACCGACACGCCCCAGTGCTCCCAACGCGGTCTTCACCGTAACCCAGCTTGTCGTGTGCTTCCCTAATGATGTAGGCTTGCTGGAGTTTACTTTGGAAATAATTGATGACCGAGGTTGTGCACTTCCAAGTTAGTTCATGTAATGGGAAGGTCTGCCTGTAGTACCCCATGGGTTGGGTGGCGCCTGTATACGGCTGACATGCCTTGTGCTAGTACCCCATGGGTTGGGTGGCGCCTGTATACGGCTGACATGCCTTGCGCTAGTACCCCATGGGTTGGGTGGCGCCTGTATACGGCTGACATGCCTTGCGCTTTTACACGTGGAGAAGGTTCCCGTTGGAAGTCACTCTTTTTACAGCAGTAGACGGAGATGTGGAGTTCTTTTACCATCTATACTCTTTAGCACCAGGGATGCATCAACCTGCAGTCTGGAGTATTGATAGCAAGACACTTCTACTCCCTCGGTTGAACTAAACTGAACAGCACCTTGTAGAACACAAAGGACAGCCACCACTCGGCATCATCCACATCAGAATAGAACGCGCCTGAAAATAATGTTTTTGTTTACCATGCTTGCTGTGCATTTTATTTGATTTTTTCTCGCGTAATCGACTCAACTCAGAGACGTCCTTATCGTGGAAGAACATATGACAAGTATATATATGTTGTCCTATCCCCGTGCTGAGGCTAATATGGTGATATTGTGTCTGCGTCTGGTGGTGGTGGTACTGAAGGAATCCACAAGGGCCGTGACGAGGATTCGAACCTGCGTCCAAGAGCATCCCAGACGCTGCCTTAATCGACTGAGCTACGACATGGTAAAAAGAGTTAAAACCGAACTTCTACTGAACTTCTGGATCCTGCAGTCTCTCAGAGACACAAACCAGGGTTCATTTGATGCATCACGTTATTGTGATTACTGTGTGTACTGTTGCTACTGCTTTAACTGAACACTTTACTGCTCTCCAGGAGAGACTCGCTTTCACCCAAAGGACATAAACGACACCAACAGAAAACTCGTGAGCTTAATTTTAGGTCACGCGGAGGGGAAGTGTACAATGTCCGTGGTTCGCCGCTTATCTGAGGAGTGGCTGACCTATCTTCTAGGCATAGATTACAGAACATGGCAGGA
The DNA here is from genome assembly GCA_020271785.1 of Procambarus virginalis. Taxonomy (NCBI): domain Eukaryota; kingdom Metazoa; phylum Arthropoda; class Malacostraca; order Decapoda; family Cambaridae; genus Procambarus; species Procambarus virginalis. The sequence goes on along the minus strand of WNGS01003388.1, from coordinate 12,816,618 downwards.
GGGAGTATATATATCTCAATACTTGTGGCAGATGAGGCCAAGATTCAACAAGCACCCACGCAACCACTCAGGAACCCTTAAATCTTTTCTCAGTCTTTTCTCAATCTTCTAGGCATAGATTACAGAACATGGCAGGAGGGAGAATTCCCAACGGCAGTGGAGATTAGGTTGTCGTACTTGCCATCGCTACACCACCAAGAAACCGTAGCCTACCAGCTAACTTACGCTTCGTTCCTGTGCAAGCTGTACTATAATTTATATAATGTTCATATACTATCGAGAACAAGGCGAGTTTAGGATTTATATTTTTAAGACTATTTCATAACAACCCAGAGACGTGTTGCATCTCTTGTTTGTTATGGTTGGGTGGGGGGGGGGGCTGGAGAAGGAAGGAAGGAAGGAATTATCAAGGGAAAGCGCCAAGCCATTACGACTATATAGCACTGGAAAGGGGTCAGGATAAGGATTTGGGATGGGACGGGGGGAGGAATGGTGTCCCAACCACTTGGATGGTCGGGGATTGAACGCCGACCTGCATGGAGCGAGACCGTCGCTCTACCGTCCAGCCCAAGTGGTTGGGTGAGTGGGGGGGGGCTGGAGAGAGCTTGTTCTGTACTGTTCGGAACTTACTTTCTCACTCCTGTTGCTGTCCTCATGACTTTGTATTTGTTAATGTGTGCCCACTGCTAGCTCTGCTTGCTGAGCTGCAACCCTTGGGTCCCGCCTCTTGACCTTTAGTTGACTGTTGTACGAACTCTCAAACTCTGATTGGGTTGTCGTATCATATGAAGTTGAATATCAGAGTCTTTCGCCACTGATCCACTCCGCACTGTTTTTGTTTTACACTTGAGTAGATACAGGAGAAGACGTCTTCTGATGCTGCAGGTTAAGAGCTCTCACTCACAGGCTTTGCCTTGCTTTATAACCCAGAATTCGATCCACCGATTGTTTGAATGCTGATCCCCATTTGCAGCTGGGTGCACAGGGACAAACCTTAAAGGAACGTTGCCCAGCCGTTCCGCTCTGTCCAGAATTCGTACTCTGGTGTTACTGCATGCGAGCGAATTCTGGCCTGCACGTGGGTCACGTGTTCGTGTCCAGCTGTCCACCTGGTGTGACATGCGGGGGTCACGTCAACACTGGCGGGGGATGTGCGTGTATAACGAGCGGTCTATGCTCCTCGACCACTTGGACTACATAGTGGTCAGGCCTTACCGTGAGAGAGCGTGCTTGCGCGTGTATGTGTACAGCTGGTGAGCACGTGTTAAGGTTGTGTATGTGTTACGTGACGGAGCAGGTGTGTGTGTGTTACTCTTGCGCCACGCTTGGTCTACCCTACACTAATGTAAACCTGTGCACAGGTGTGCAGCCATGCTGCTCAGGTGTACGGTTTTGGACAGGTGTGCCTGGGTGTTCCGGCAACAAAGAAGAGTCATGTGTCTTAACCTCCACAGACAAAACTGGACTCGTGCACGAGTTTAAAAACCTTGTAAACCTCTAAACAGATTAGGTCACAACTGTTGAGTGCGTCTCCGAGAACACTTGTGATGACGGAGCATGAGTAATTTTAACTTATCAGCCATGGAAACAGCTATTAAATTAAAGTACATATCAAACCATACTATACAGAAGACAGATAATAGATGGAATATTGCTGCAACAGTTACACTTTTTGTAGTGAAATGAAATAATTATGAAATTTGCAGTGAGGATTCACCGTCTGCACCAACGCCTGAATTACTAAGATAGTATTAAAAAAAAACCCTATGTGGAGTGCAGACGATAAAGATATATAATACAGAACACGTCTGGAATTTGTTCGGAATATCCAGACTGAAATAATTTCCCACAAGACTGGAGGAGCAGCAGCAAGCTTAAGCCATAAGTGTTGAATAGTGTTCAATACAATTACTGTACAGCCTCTGCTGCTGTACAGAAGTGCAGTGGATAAGAATAAGAGCAACGTGGCCACAAGAGTTCTACGTCTTATAATTATTTATCAAGTACAAATTGGTGGCTATAAGACGGTGATTTGAGAGAGTGGGTGGTGATTGGGGGAGTGTGTGACGGGCGGTAACATCTCTGGGGCAGTGATAGCGGCGGTGTTGACGGCCACTTCCGTCTTAGTCACCTTCCATCCCGCATGAGCACCTTAAACTACCACACCACCGTCTCCTGAGTCACTACTATCTGGATACCGTATTCTTGAGGTGTAATAGCTCGCTGCCGGGGGACGGGAACATTGGCTGTTGTTGCTGCCGCTGTTGTTGGCATAAGACCAAGTAACACTAGGGTGAAGCACCCCTACTGTCCCCTGCCCCACTATTGCCTCTACCGTCCCGCCTACCTGGCAGGGCAAGAGTGGGGGGGGGGGGGGGAAGAGGTGTAGCGGCTGTGTTAACAGCGGCTCCTGTTAAACCTGCGCTCGGTTTCAACTCTCATCCTCCGGTCGGTTTACAACCGGGTTTCGAGTTAAACATGGGTGCCCAATTTTTATCTCTTGTCTAGGGGCCAGATTCACGAAAGCACTTACGCAAGCACTTACGAACCTGTACATCTTTTCTCTATCTTTAGCGGGTTTGTTTCCAATTATTAAACAGTTAATGGGCCCCGAAGTATCAGGAGACTGTTTATAATAATAGCAACAGTTGAATAGGCACTTTCCATGCTTGTAAACTGTTTAATATATGTAACTAAAGCCGTCAAAGATTGAGGAAAGATGCGCACGTTCGTAAGTGGTTACGTACCTGCTTCGTGAATCTGGCTCCAGGACTGGAATCTGGTGAAACTCGCTCTCGAGGCGTGACGTGGCGACTCAAAGCGTTGTTTATTTGTACATATCTTTCAATTTTCTGTTATATTTGTCGTTCCAGTCACTGTCGGTTGATAATGTGTGTCGTTGTTTGATATATGCAGTTGATGGTTCCATGTATTGTCATTGTCAGTGATCCCACAGTGTAGCGGGTGGATGGATAGGCTTGGCTTGTGAGAGTGGGTCCAACAGGCTCTTGCTGGGAGCGGCCCGCAGACTCACCACCCAGGTTCGTCTGGCACTACCAGGCAGTGTTGAGGCACTCTCCCAATGTGTGTGTGTGGATGGTTGGATTGTTATGGTAGTAAGTGGCTAGGTGAAGTGTGAGGCAAGGATGTTGAAGGATAAGCGGTGTGTGTTGTTGACGGTGGAGTGGGATGGTGTACAAGTGGCTGGTGGGTTGAGTATGGCTGTAGTAAGGAAGCGTGTTGGAGGTGATGAGTATTGGTGGTGGGTGGAGGGTTATAATGTTAGTGGAGTGTGTCGGTGGGGGAGATGCTGCAGGGTCAGGTTATCTTCTTGAGGTTATCTTGATGATTTCGGGGCTTTAGTGTCCCAGCGGCCCGGTCCTCGACCAGGCCTCCACCCCCAGGAAGCAGCCCGTGACAGCTGACTAACACCCAGGTACCTATTTTACTGCTAGGTAACAGGGGGCATAGGGTGAAAGAAACTCTGCCTATTGTTTCTCGCCGGCGCCCGGGATCGAACCCGGGACCACAGGATCACAAGTCCAGGTCGTGTTAGTGGACAAACGTGACGGGTGGTTGTGGGCTGAAATACCGGGAATTATTAGGTGTTAGTTATCACGTGGATGGTGTTGGTGGATGCGTGCAGCACACGTCCGTATATACTGGTGGGGGGTTACGAGGGAGGAGGTAGGAACATGTGTAACTCTCCCGAGACGGTGGCGGCGGGTCGTGGTGTTGGTGCACTGCCAGGTCTGGCCTTGCACAGGTGCCAGCATAACCACACCGACTAGCTTGCTGTGTCCTCTCTTGGCCCTCTCCTCCTCTTCCTCCTTTCTCTTTCCGTCTTCTTCCCCCCCCCCCTCCTTCCCCTCGTTATTTTGTCTGTGTGTAGTTAACAAATCACTGTGTATTATTCCATGAACTCCTTGAGTGCAATGTCCCTGTGTGTGTAAAAGTATAACTCGTCAACGGATTATTCTGTTTAGTACATGACAATGAAATTGGGGGGACTTGTTTTATAATTTGGTCAGAAATTGCTTCTGACTTGGACGTTGAAGACTTTGAATAAACGTCCACATTTTCAGAAGCCATATGTATGTATGTATGTATGTATGTATGTATGTATGTATGTATGTATGTATGTATGTATGTATGTATGTAACTGAAAACACTCACACATGCGCATAAACTAGGTGCGCATATACATACACGCATGTATGTATGTGTATATATGTATGCATGCGTGTATGTATGTATGTATTCACCTAGTTGTGCATACGGGGGTTGAGCTCTGCTCTTTCGGCCCGCCAATCGACTATCAAATCAACTGTTACTAGCTACTATTTTTTCCACACCCCCAGGAAGCAGCCCGTAACAACTGTCTAACTCCCAGGTACCTATTTACTGCTAGGTGAACAGGAGCATCAGGGTGAAAGAAACTTTGCCCATCGTGTCTCGCATGGCGCCGGGAATCGAACGCCAGACCAAGGGATTACGTGTCCAGCGTGCTGTCCACTCAGCCACAGGCGCCCTATTGTGTCCTTTCTTCTATGTATGTGTGTGTGTGTATGTGTATTTCTTGTATGTGTGTGTGTGTGTGTGTGTGTGTGTGTGTGTGTGTGTGTGTGTGTGTGTGTGTGTGTGTGTGTGTGTAGTAAGTTTGTTTTCGGGCCTTGATGTGGTTTATAATATGAAAATGAAGACTAGTGACTAGTCTTCAGTCTAGTTATCTTTATCTAGTTATCTTTAGTTATCCCCCGACTAACGGGGGATAACCCTGATGAAAGCCTTCAGGTTTAGAAGTGATAAACGCAGTTCCAGATACACAGATGTAAACTTTTAAGCTTGGGGGGAAAAATAGTGACACATACCGACCCAGTAGTGGAGATATGAACGGCTTGAGTGACAGTAAAAAGATATCGTGTTGTTAATGTATACCCAAATCCAAGGCAGTTTACGAAATTACTGCATTTGCTTTACCATTATCCATTTCCTTAAATGTGTGTGTATATATATATATATATATATATATATATATATATATATATATATATATATATATATATATATATATATATATATATATATATATATCGCTTCTCAGAAGGACAGAGCGCGTCTCCTAGCTGTGCAAGCCCCCCATGCTGGGGACTTCCTGTTGGCAGTCCCTAATTCCGCCTTGGGCACCCGCCTGGATCATCGGGCCCTAAGTATTGGTGTTGCTCTGCGCCTTGCCGCCCCTATCTCCACCGAGCACCGGTGTATTTGCGGCCAGGCACGGGCAGACCAATACGGCAGCCATGGTCTCATCTGTTGTGGTAAAAACTCCAGGCAGTATATCTTCTTTTAATTGACTTCAATAAATTAAAGTTTATCTTATTTTTTCTTAGTAGGTAAGAAATTGAGTGGACTGTATGTACTTGTTAAAACTGCCTGAAATTAATCTCACACAAATTGGGGGGGACAATTTGTAGCTTAAACCACTTTGTAATGGCTCCTTCTTAAACTGCAAATTGTTTACCTAAGTTTAATTATATTATTTTATCATACCACATATGGTGGTCTAATCTACTATTATTTCAACAATTATTACTAGTTATGAATACTACTACTACAATAACTAGAATGGCCTTATCTGAGCCTGTAGTAAGGGCCCACTAAGGCTGTGTCATGGTAGCATCTATGTGGGTGTGGCCCTGTGCCTCATGGTGCCAATGGCGGCTGTGGAGGCCTTCAAGGCTGGCAACAGCTAGGTACATGTGTAGTTCTACTGCTCAGCTACTTGCTGTTCCAAGTCACAATTTACCTGTTTGGGATGCAAGGAGTTAGTACATTTCCCTAAACATATCAATACAGGTATAACATGGTATGTGAGGGCTGTAAAAATGGGGTACACGTACATGGTGTTGGTGTTGTTCATATATCATGACCGCCTGATACCTTTGGATATTAATCAGTGCACTAGAATAATAAACAAATACTTGGTAAGACGGATACTGGAGTGCTCTCATTTGTAGTAGTGATGTTGCTGTGGCAGTTTCTTAAGGCAGAGTAGGTCTATCCTGTGGCCATTATCACAACACACGAGCACCCATTGTTATTGTTTCGTGAGCGTGGCGTCTGTAAGAGCCGCTCAGCCTCCCTTGTTGTTCCAATATTGTGGTTCTACTTCTAAGTTAAATTTACGTTAACAAGGGAATCAAGCTATATTTTGGTGTTAATAATTATATTCAGTCTTATTGAACACTTTTTTATTCAATTTAGACATTAAACTGTTGTATGAACAGTGGTTTAATAATGTAAATACTGCGGCGACGTCGATGACGTCACGGAGTCTCCCATTCTCTAATTTTAAGAGGATACTGTTAAGGGAAGACTATACTATTTGTGTATGAGTGTGTCGGTTTCCCGACATAATTCCGGGGGGGAAGAACACGGGTCGAAGTCCCGGTAAGGACTGCGATCACTTTATTCTTCTCCTTCAGAATTATAATGCTGCTTTAATTTGAGTTTACATTGTTGAGCTGCAGTCCTTTGGGGACGTATGTCCCGTACTGGCGTATCGGGTGCTGGAAGTCGCTGTACGTCTTCGTTCCTGGCCAGTTCTAAAGGAACTAATTTCTCTAAAGTTTTGAGAGTAGTGTTGCCTCGGCATTTCACTTTCACTATTCTCAAGATGCCCTGGCTGTCTGGATGAACAGAGACTATTTGACCTAAAGGCCACTCTGAGCGTGGTCCATCACTATCCACCAGAACTATGTCACCAGGGTTCAAGTTAATTCTGTTGTAGGGGTTGTTTGCCCCGTAATGATACTCTCTCAGAGCTGTAAGGTATTCTCGAGTCCATACGTCATTCCACCGACTTATCACCCTTGATAGATGTTTGAAACGTTGAACCAAATCACTCTCTTGGACATATGAAGGATCCTCTGGTTCCTCGTCCGTAAGGGACACAAGTGTTTTGAGAGGTCTACCATACATCAAATGAGCTGGACTTAATGGTTCACGCTGCAAAACATCATCAGAGAGGTAGGTAAGTGGTCGGTTATTGACTCGTGCTTCTATCTCTATGACTACTGTTTGAAGCTCCTGCAGGTCAATCTTTTGGCGGTGTAGGGTTTTCCGTAGAGAACGTTTTACCGTACCAACCATGCGTTCATAGAAGCCTCCGTGCCATGGTGCTCTGGGAGGTATGAATTTCCAATGGCACTGCCGTTGATTTAGGGCTGTGCGTACCTTTGGATGTGTCCAGATTTTCCTCAGACATGCTTCTCCTGCCACTAAGTTGGACCCATTGTCTGAGATCATTAACTTAGGACAGGATCTACGTGAAGCAAACCTGCGGAAAGCCTGTAAGAATGCTTCGGCACTCATATCGGGAGTCACTTCTAGATGGACTGCCCTTGTTGTGGCACAAGTAAAAAGACAGATGTAAGCTTTTACTGGTTTCTTGTCTTTAGTGCCTGTAAGTGTTAGTGCTCCTGTGAAATCTACTCCTGTAGTCTCAAAGGGACGAATATGTACGACTCGTTCCTTCGGAAGTGGAGGTGGGCCAGGATATGGACACACTCTGGCATCGTATCTCCGGCAAACAACACAGGATTTGATTATTGATTTTACTGTCTGTCTACCTTGGGGTAGCCAGTACTGTTGTCTTAAGTCTGTGAGAGTATCTAATACCCCACCATGCAGAGTGCAGTATTTGTGTATATGTAACACAATTAGTTTGCTTACTATGTGGTGACGAGGGAGCAATATTGGATTTTTTGCTTCCAAATCTATGTCAGCGTGCTGTAAGCGGCCTCCGCATCTGATTATGTTATAATTGTCAGTGTCTAACCAGAGACCCAGATCACGTTGTAGCTTCTTTGGAACATTGTCAAATTCTGTCCCGAATGTGTCGATCTGAGCTCTTTTGACCCAATACCTTAGGGCATTAGGGAATTTATGCTTGATTCCTATTTTCTTTAGAAAATCAAACACTACTTGGGTGACACCTATAAGTTTGTTCAGTTCAGAGTACCGAGTAGGATCAATTACCAAAGTCCGAGGTGGTTCTGGGTTCTCAGTGGGAACAGTAACATTGGTCACAATGACTTGTGGCTTTTGTTCAGGCCACTGGTCGCTGATTAGCCACTGAGGTCCATTGAACCACATCTCTGCCTTTGTTAATTGCCGTAAAGTCAGTCCTCGGGAGAGATAGTCAGCTGGATTCTCTTTTGTGGGTACATATCTTAGTTTATACCCTGCTGACAACTCTCGTATTTCCTTAACGCGGTTACTCACGTAAGGATTCTTACTGTTATTGTTCTTAACCCACTGTAGTACTGCCTCATTATCTGACCAAACTACTGTTTCTTTAAAGTGGATGTGGCGTAAGGCCTTGATCAAATAATGAGCCAATCTTACTCCTAACAGTAAGGCTGTTAATTCCAGTTGTGGCAGTGATCTTTTCTTTAAAGGTGCCACTCTGGCCTTTGATGTGAGCAAATTGGCTTGCCCATTTGTGACCAGGTAAGCTACTGTTCCATAAGCCTTTCCTGAGGCATCACAGAATACATGTAGCTTAATTGGTTCCTTTTCATTTACTACTGTGTTCCTGGGGAACTTGACAGACTCTAGGGTACTTAAATCTTTTACTAAACCTTGCCATTTTTCTTGTAGGGCAGGTGTTAGAAGATCATCCCAGCCTATCTTTTGTTGCCAACATTCCTGTATTATCAACTTCCCATTAATCAGTACTGGGCTTAATAGTCCTAATGGGTCGAAGGGTTTGCTGACTTGTGATAGTAATTTTCTCATTGTTAAGTTAGTGGTATCAGGCTCCACTGACTTGATTGTCAACTGATCTGTTGTCGTGTTCCATTCGACACCTAGTACCTTTGTCATCTCGGGTACCTGGTAATCGGGAAATTCAGTTGAGATCAGTTGATTTAATTTTTCATTGTTAGAGACCCAAGATTGGAGAGGCATATTGGCTCCCATTAATTCTCGATTGGCCTCATGGTATATGTCCAACAGTTTACTTTCACTGTTGGTTGTACCTTGAAAATTATCCACATACAGGTTTTTGCTAATTTCTGTCTTGTTTGGGCTATTGGACTTCTTCAAGTGCGTATCCAAGGTAGCTTGGAGCAGAAAAGGAGATGACGTGGCGCCAAAAAGGACAGAGGCAAAACGGTAAGTGATTAATTCACTGTTCGGATCGTTAGGATCCTTAATCCATAGGAACTTTGTGTAGTTCCGGTCTTCTTCTTGAAGACCTACCCTAGGAATGCCTTGCTGATGTCGGCCGTATATGCATAAGTCCCAATACGGAACTTTTACAGCACGTCGTAAAGCCTTTGTGTTAGGCTAGGGCCAGTTTGAAGACAGTCGTTTAACGAAACACTACTCGGCCTCATTTTAGCACTGCAATTAAATACTATCCGTAATGGGGTAGTTGCAGAATTCTTCTGTACACAATGATGTGGTAAGTAGTGACCTTCCTTGGGTTATCATTTGTAACAACTTCGATAAATTTGTCATCGAGTTGCTTCTGTATTATTTCATGGTACAACTTCAAGTTCTCAGGTTGTCTTTGTAAGCGCAACACCTGTGATCTCAATTGGTTTTGTGCCATAAAATGGTTGACGGGTAGCTGAGGGTGATTCAGCTTCCATGGTAACCTGACCCAGTATTGATTATCTCTGTATATACTGAGTCCAGTATTGTTTGTAAGTCCAGTCATCATCTGGGCTAGGTTGTTCAGGGACAATGCCGAGAGTTGCCAGGTCCCATAACTTGTGTACAGGGGGATCAAGCTCTTCCTCGGACATGTCTCTGAGTTGCAGTGGAGACTGGTCTCCTAGTCATGCAACCATTACTGGGTTGGCATGTTGGTGTTCTACAGGTGCGGGTTGGTTTAGCCGTAATACAGGCCTGTTAGCAAATAGCCACTGCAGATGGTAACACGTTCATACGTGTTTATTCCCTTCCTTTGATAAACTTATGGTAGACATCTGATCCCATAAGGATTCCATATTGGAAAGGTTATCTGTTGTGATATTATCAGCCAAATGAATTCCCCTTTTTTCTAGGAATTGGCTGTTGTCCCCAGACCATACATACAGATCTGTTGGGAATCTATCTACTACTAGAGCTTGTACATTTTGTTCGTAACCTCCTAATCGTACTTTGG
>WNGS01003388.1:12784520-12801457 GCA_020271785.1 Procambarus virginalis | reverse complement strand
GCAACTGCAGAAGGCCTATTGGCCCATACACGCGCTCTATCTCTGTCTGTCTCTCTTTTACCTACCTGTATGCAGCAGACCAGGCGGGAGACATTTAATGAGTGGTGTTGGTGCACTCGGCCAGAGATGTGTTACCCTTGTGCCCTCTTAGTGGTAGTGCACACCATTGACAACAAAGGTCAGCCATGTTGGCTGAGAGAGTACCACATTCTTTTCAGACGCCTTCCCAAATATGGCTATATTATTTATCCATCGTTTTCATGAGTTTATTCCTTTAAAAACCACTCAAGTTGATTTAAACAAACATTTGGTATATTTGAATTGTCCTGCAAGCGTGATCAGAATGAGCAATGAACAAATCAACAAGGGCCGTGACGAGGATTCGAACCTGCGTCCGAGAGCATCCCAGACGCTGCCTTCATCGACTGAGCTACGACATGGAAAAGAATACAACTCGAAATTCTATTGAATTTACTTGGATCCTGCATCCTCTCAGAGAGACAAACCAGGATTTTACACAATTCCCCCCATGCACTCGAGCTATGTCAATAGGCCGTTCTACCTCTTCGCCCTTACTTCATTACACATTTGATACATCACGCTATTGTGATTTGTGTGTGCAGAATGAGAAACTTTATTCTTTAGCAACTTGTATGAATCACTACAATAATGGCTGCACTAACAAGTATACAACAATTTAAGGCAAACTTACATTTTGGCATAAAGTGAGACGCATTTAGATTATAATTTGAAGGGTGATGTGTATTGGGGAAATAAAGTGTAGCGTTCTATTAGAGCAGCAAGACAGATATTGGCGGCGTCTGGGATCCTCTCGGATGCAGGTTCGAATCCTCGTCACGGCCCTCGTGGATTTGTTCCATTGGCATAATTTATAGGCGAGACTGAGGTTTGCTTCGTGTTCCCGACGGGTCCAAGGAGAGACTGGAGCCGTGCAAGAACACCTGTCTCTTGTCAGACAGCAGCTCGTGTTGCCAGCGTCAAGAAACTGCCATACTTAACGTGACCTTACCCTAACCTATCACAGGACCTAAAACAGCAAACGGGACCGACTGTCAATTTCGCGAGCCGCTACCGTTTTCTAGTACGACCATTTTTAGCCTTGGTAAAATGTGTGTCAAAATGCTTGGCTGTATTAGGAAGACAGATTGCAGAGAGGCACACCCGACCCTTCTGCTTCTTGCCATATAGAATCTTGAAACTGTTTGGGCTAGCCTTCATCTTTTTTCTTTGTGTTTTCATCTTTTCAGCTATCTTAGCCTATTCCATTTATCCATCATTATTTTTATATACCTGTTGTCAAGAAATTCGAGTTGTTAAGGAAGGCTTGCTGAAGTCATATTGATGTTATCTTCTTGAGGTTATCTTGAGATGATTTTGGGGCTTAGCGTCCCCGCGGCCCGGTCCTCAACCAGGCCTCCTGTTTGTTACACACCCCCGGGAAGCAGCCCGTAGCAGCTGTCTAACTCCCAGGTACCTATTCACTGCTAGGTGAACAGGGCATCAGGGTGAAATAAACTCTGCCTATTTGTTTCCGCATCCACCGGGGATTGAACCCTGAACCTCAGGACTACGAATCCGAAGCGCTGTCCACTCAGCTGTCAGGCCCGTAGGTTGAAGACTGTTGACAAATCGCTGACTTCGTCGTGTGTTTGGGGGGGGGAAGGGGCTTGTTACCTGAGCGGTGCAGGAATAGACATTGTTAGGCACGGCCTTCCCGTTATAAGTGCTGTTGATTGTTGCAAGCTGGCCAGTGGTTAGCAGCAAGGGGGGGGGGGGAGGAGGGTGTGGTTGTGCCCGTCTTGATGCTTGAGCCTCTGCCACCACCACTCCCAAGGCTGCTGTCGGTCAGTTGTAGAGATTTGTTGGATATTCTGTGCAGGGGTTGAGTCAAGGCGGGTTTGTTGACTTGCAAGTGACTGCTCCTCACTGCTGGCATAACGGTCGCTAGTTCCTCAACTGGTATCTGGCTGTCACGTGATGCCCCCCCCCCCCTTCTCTCGTTGAGGCCAGTTGTTTGATGGGCTGGTGACACGGTTGACCTCGCCAGCTTTGTCACCAGGGCCAAGATTTAAGTGGTATGACCCATTCCGTTTCAGGAACGACATCTTGTATTGCGCCAGTAATAACTGAATCTGACTGCCTTGTTGCAATACCATCGACGGTCTTGTAATTATTGCAATATAAAAACATCGGATGGTGACCAATGCAAGCTCGCTGAGGGCACTGGCCAGCCGCGCGTGTGTGACCAGAAGGATTAATATTGAGTCATCCGTGATCAGAAGCGTGTGATCGTGTCTAGTGTTAGCTAGTAAGTGCTAAAGTGTGAGAGTGCGTGTGTTGAGGGATTAAGTAAGGAAGAGATCGCGTGCAGGCGAGGGCTCCTGCAGTTGTGTGCAACATCATTGCTTGTAGCAGAGATCACCACCACCGCGCGCACCACCCACAGCCCTGCAGCACCACCGGCTCCACCACCTGCATGTATTAGTGATGTGAGTATTAACTTGAGTTTATGCAGGATAAACGAAACTGCAGAAGGCCTATAGGCCCATACTAGGCACTTCTTATTTATAATCATCCAAACTCATTAATATATAATTATATATGAATGAAACACTCCATGGATCTTATATCTGATTTGTTGCACAGTAATTTGTTCCATAAATCAACAGCCCTATTTCCAAATAGTGTTTATCCAGGACTTTCCTAAATTAAAATATTTTTTCGAAAATCTGGACCAGGATTCACGAAGCAGTTACGCAAGTTCTTACGAACGTGTACACCTTTTCTCAATCTTCGTCGGCTTTGGTTACACTTATTAAACAGTTTACAAGCATGAAAACTTGCCAATCAACTGTTGTTATTGTTATAAACAGCCTCCTGGTGCATCGGGCTCATTAACTGTTTAATAATTGTAAACAAAGCCACCAAAGATTGAGAAAAGATGGACAGGATCGTAAGTGCTTGCATAGCTGTTTCGTGAATCTCCCCCCCCCCCTGGTACCTAACAGTTCGTACTTGTACAGTACAACTATTCCATGCTACATTAAATCTGATTTCCTTGTGATCACTTTCCTTCTCTTGCTTCCCATTTGTTACTTGTCTCCCTGTTAAATAACATGTCTAAAATTCAATGTTCCTGTGTTCTTTATTATATCTTCTAAAGAAGCAATCAACAAATTGTAAAAGAAAATCTTCAGCATTCCTTCCTTTATTATTCACAATTTCTTCTTCTGGTCACGTATAACACATTGGTAGACCTATAGGCCCCCCTAGTTATTTCTTTCCATGAATGTCCTGCTTACATTCTGTTGGCGTTTGGTGGCCTATATATAACTCCTATTATTATTGTCATTAAATTATGTGTATGCATATATGTGTGGATATATGTAGACGACGAGTCACAGTAACGTGGCTGAAGTTAACACAAGCGACTGGATAATGGGTCCAGGACGGATTGGAACGTCGTCGTCTCCTCTTCTGGTGTGTGGTGTGGTCATAATATATATATATACATATTTATTCATATATACATGCATGCATGTGTAAAACTTGAATGGTCCCCAAGTCGATATACATCCAAAAACTCTTGACCCCTGAAGGATTCGAATCCGTCAGCCAGGATTTCTATGTCCCCGGCAGTCCAGTGCATTCAGCCAGTGACTGTCTAAAGATGTTGAAATCTCACTGTGCAGCCAGTCCTCCTAAGGTTTCCCAACGTCAAGAAAACTGTCAAATTAAAGTGTCTTCTCCTAACCTATCAGAGGACCCAAAACAGAAAACGGGACAGTACGTCACTTTTCGCGAGTCGTTTCCATTTTCTACTACGACTAATTTTTGGCCGTATGTAACGCATAAGATCGAAATGGACCTTCTTTGTAGGACGACAGGTTGGGCTGAGACCTACATGCACCCAACACCCGACAGCACTCGTGGCATTATTGAGCACAAATGTCATCAAATCACTTGAATGGTTTGGGGGCCACTCAAGCTTTACGCGCACTTGATACTCATGCTGAAGTGATTTGTTGAAATATGTCCTATACTGCCATGAGGGTTGTCGGGTGTTGGGGGCATATGTTGGTCTCGGTGAGACTTCTCAACCTTTTCTATCTCTCTCTATTCATTGTTTATTTTTCTTGATTTTTTATTATTTCTAAGTACAGTTATTGGTGTTTTTTCCTAGCCTGATTAATCTATTCACTCCATAATTTTCTGCCATCATACAATTTATTGGATAATATTTTACGAGGTCCCAACCCCTCTGCAATTTCCTGTCCCAAACAAGGACGACAGCTGGGTGTTCATTTTAGCCCTAATGGCTCAGAGATGTACCATGACTAGACCAGAGTACACTATAAACTGAACAAAGAACGACAAACCAGCATTGGTTATCAAGCAAAGATATTGTACCAGATTGACCTCAAAGGGTATGCTGCGGGCTCACCATAGCCCGTGCTACTTGAACTTCTTTTCCAGGTAGCGAATCTTTAACAACAACAGGTTAGCAGTCAAATTTCAAACTTCGAGTTAACTAGAGTACTGTTAACTCCTTTTCTGACGGGTTGGTAAGCATTTAATGCGAGCACATGGCATGTTAGCAATAGTTAATCGTTATCCACGTTGAAAGAATTAGTTAAGGTAATTCCCATTGTAAGTTTGCTCCCCATAGTTACCGTGCTGTAAGGCTCGATCATTGGTTGCTGCGTGAGGAGTGGTATTGTGCAATAGTCACTGGAGCTTTATCATGGTTAGCCGTCGCGCTCAAGTGTAAGTAGAGGCCTAAATTTTAAATTTTGCCCCGAGGGGCGAGTTTATTGGGCCGCGCCACTCATCTTGTGAGTCGCCGAGCGGATAGCACGCGGACTTGTGGTCCTGGGTTCGATCCCGGGCGCCGGCGAGAAACAATGGCAGAGTTTCTTTCACCCTATGCCCCTGTTACCTAGCAGTAAAATAGATACCTGGGTGTTAGTCAGCTGTCACGGGCTGCTTCCTGGGAGTGAGGCCTGGTCGAGTACCGGGCCGCGGGGACACTAAAAGCCCCGAAATCATCTCAAGATAACCTCTCAAGATAGTGCCTAAGTGCCGTAGTGTTGAGATGTGTTGTGTGGTGCCTCTTGTTTGGGTGGTTTTTGGCCGCTGTGCTGCTATGTGCCTCCCACTTGACGTTCCTTTAGCCTGGAGCAGTGCAACGCAACAAATTTCATTATGAATTAAAATGGGTAAACATTGGTTTGGCAGTAGTCGTTGACGAACGGATCAGAAGATTGTTAAATGACCTCATTGATGCAAATAGGATCAGAAAATCATGCATAACGGATCAGAAGACTGTTAAATGGCCTCATTGATGCAAATAGGATCAGAAAATCATGCATAACGGATCAGAAGACTGTTAAATGGCCTCATTGATGCAAATAGGATCAGAAAATTACGCAAAACGGATCAGAAGACTGTTAAATGGCCTCATTGAAACAAATAGGATCAGAAAATCATGCAAAACGGATCAGAAGACTGTTAAATGGCCTCATTGATGCAAATACGATCAGAAAATCATGCATAACGGATCAGAAGACTGTTAAATGGCCTCATTGAAGCAAATAGGATCAGAAAATCATGCAAAACGGATCAGAAGACTGTTAAATGACCTCATTGAAGCAAATAGGATCAGAAAATCATGCAAAACGGATCAGAAGACTGTTAAATGGCCTCATTGATGCAAATAGGATCAGAAAATCATGCATAACGGATCAGAAGACTGTTAAATGACCTCATTGAAGCAAATACTATCAGAAAATCATGCATAACGGATCAGAAGACTGTTAAATGACCTCATTGATGCAAATAGGATCAGAAAATCATGCATAACGGATCAGAAGACTGTTAAATGACCTCATTGAAGCAAATAGTTTAGTAAGCTACATACGTTAACATACATTGGCCGAGTAAAAATAGTTGTAGAAATGATTTGCCTTGCAGAGCTTGTAGTTCGGAGCCATGTTGTGATGATGTAGTTAAGAGTATGCGTGAATTGTCTGCTTGCTGCTCCTCCCACACGGGCTGGCCTAGGACCTCGTCTGACTCACCCCGTGTGTTTTCGTCTTG
This sequence comes from Procambarus virginalis, assembly GCA_020271785.1. Classification (NCBI taxonomy): domain Eukaryota; kingdom Metazoa; phylum Arthropoda; class Malacostraca; order Decapoda; family Cambaridae; genus Procambarus; species Procambarus virginalis. The sequence goes on along the minus strand of WNGS01003388.1, from coordinate 12,795,337 downwards.
ATATTGGCCCACGCCCGAGTGAGTCACTTACCAGTCCTGCCTCAGGAGATGTCTTATTGTTGATGCTTCCTGAAATTAAACTGAATTCTTTATTAAAGAAAATTATTTTACGATCTATTCTTAAGTTATTCTAGTGACTTATACCTCTTAACTAACAACGTTTTTAGAGTTGTCTTTATTAGGTTTGCAGTTGATTATAATAAATTTATCTGAAAGAAGTTGTATTATTATGTTTGTAAGACTGTTCCAACATAATACTTAGTGTTTAGCTAATGTTTGCAAAACCTTCTTTGGAGCCTGGTGGCTCTTGCCTTGATATAGCTACAGAAGAACACTTGGGCCCTTTTGTATAATGCGATACTACCAAATATATGCTAATATCCTATATAACGGTGGATTGTTTCCCCATAAGAGGCACATCTAAACCACGCAGTTACTTTAATAAAGGAGCTAACTGGAGCTGAAGGTTAATTTCAATTAAGGTGTCGTGGACTTTCGGTTAATTTCAATTAAGATGTCGTGGACTTTCGGTTAATTTCAATTAAGGTGTCGTAGACTTTCGGTTAATTTCAATTAAGGTGTCGTGGGCTGAGGGTTAATTTCAATTTAGGTGTCGTGGGCTGAGGGTTAATTTCAATTTAGGTGTCGTGGGCTGAGGGTTAATTTCAATTAAGGTGTCGTGATATAGACTTAAGAAGAAAGGAATACTGCTGCAGACTTGGTCTGTGCGAGCCAGGTCCTAGTTATTAGTCCCAGTTATCGACCCTCCTTTTATCGATGCAACTTTATCGTGATGGTTTGGTAGTTTGAACCACTTGTCAGCAACTGTTACCAACTTGTGTTGATATATATATTCTTTCTTAATCAAAATTTGGCCAGTTTGAAACTATTATTGCTATTTGTTTTATAATAATAAATTTGGTAATTAGCAAGTGTTATTCCCCACATGTTCTTAATGTTCGGGCATGTTCTTAATTCAATTTTTTCCCGGAATACGACCAGCAACGTCGTTTAACTAGGTACCCATTGACTGGTGGGTGAACAGAAGCATATAGTTAAAGATTGGTGTCCAGTCAATCCTCCCCGGCCAGGATAAGAACCCAGGGTAAATCACTCGCGGGGCGAGTGCCGTACCACTGCGCCATGGGGACTGCTTATCTTATCTAGTGTTAACCTGTTGTTGTTATAGATTCAGCTACTCTGAACAAGTTCCAAGTAGCACGGGCTATGGTGAGCCCGTAGTGGACTTACCTGGCACAGGAGCGGGGCTGTGTGTAGTGTTCACCCTTTCCACGGATGGTATAGATGATTTCCATCATACTAGACGGACGCACAGGTTTTGATTCTAGTGTTAATGTGATGGAAACTGTATAATTTGTAATTAGTATGGAGGTGCGGTAGCGTCTCCCTGTTTATACTTTATATGTACTGTGCATGCGTTCGTGCATCATAATGTGTGTAGGAAATGCCTGCTGTGAATATATATATTAACCATCACAAAGACTGGTCGCGGTAACCGCTTTCTTGCAAATAAATGGTTGGTACCGTAACCTTGACGATGGGGCTACATCCTAGCGACGTAGTGCTGGTGTTATCGGGCCGGGCCGCAAGGGGGCGGGTTACATGTGAATTACAACCCGCCCCTTTTCACATGAATACGCCTCGCATTTCCTTACAACAGGCCACCAAAATAGCCCATTTTGTGTGGCCTATTTCAACTGAACGGTTCAATTATAATGTTAGGAAGACGTGAGCGTGTGTGTCATCTTCGTGGATGCTCTCCAATGCATTACCACCATTTTGTGTTAACTAGCTTATTTATTGACAAACTCTGAGAGCAAGTCAAGCTGATTTGGCATTCCTCCGCCTCTATTCCGCCTGGAGGGACTGACGTCAGTAGGGAGCAAGAGGCGGTCATTGTCCGACTGAGAGTGACCGAGAAGTGAAGAAAGCGATAATTATGGCTGGCTGAGAATATTGTCAGTAGGTGAAGAGGTGGTGGTGATGGCGGTCAGCTGGGGGAAGTGTTTGTGTTGTGTCGGCTGGATGTGGGTCACCCTCACTGAATTGTGAGGGGGGGGGGAGCCTTGATGTTATTATTATTAACATCTTTATTGACAAAATTAATTACAATTTTGCCTAATCTGAGGATTTTGATAAAGCCTTATTAAAGTGAGGATAATGCTGGTATTCACTGTCACGCAGTACAGAGGGTCATACATAAGACAATAGGTCTAAACTGTAGGCTGAAGCACATATATATCATGGTTACAATCAATGTGTTAATGTATGGATATGTGAAAACAACTTTCTATTGTGCACTGCCACACAAGGGCAGGGATGGGTTCATAAGTGATGCAGCTTAGAAGTAATATATATAAAAATTGTTCTTCATTCTTTAAAATGGACAAGCAAATTTTGGGTAAATTGTTAGGATGTCGTCCAGAACACCCGAGTCAATAAAATAGTTTACACAGTTGGTGGTACAAGAGGCCAGAAGGTCTAAAGTCCTTTACGGTTTCACATTCAACAATATAGTGTTCTAGTGAATGCATGAAAGGTTTATCACAGAGTTTACAATCCGAGTATTCTGGTAGTGGCTCAGCCTCACTAACCTGCCAGATGTGTCTATAGCCAAGGCGAATTCGCGCAATGACTACATCACACTCCCTGGTTCGGTTACTGTGCTGAACAAACAAATACCTATTATTACAAAACTTGTCATAACTTTTAATACTGCAGCTTTCAGGTCTCTGGGCATTTCTTAGTTCTTCTAAATCTGAATTAATTTCTTTAATTTGTATGTTTCTAATAATTGCATTAGATAGTCCAAAGTCATAATCAATGTTTTCTTTCCTGCAAGCCTCATTGGCCAATCGTTCTACAAAGTCATGTTTTCCAACTCCAACATGGGATGGGATCCACACAAATTTTATACAAGAGTTATTATCATTGGCAAAAATTACATTCCATTTAATATTACAAGTTACTTCCGACATACATTGTGATGGGTTATTGAAGGACTGCAGAGCACTTTTAGTCACAGAAAATAACTCCACCACCATTGAGCTTAAGGTATTCAGTAGCTAGATAAATGCCCAATAGCTCGGTCTGTGTCGTGCTTGCCCAGTTGTTCAATCTCTGTGTACTAGACATGATCATTTCATTCCCTTTATACACTGCACATGCACAACCTGTTCTACCAGTGCCTAACTACACAGAGCTATCAGTAAAGGCATAGGATTCAGTCGGTTTGAGAATTTGAAGATGACTGTCAATAGCTTCTAATGTTATACATCTCAAAATGTCAGTGTTTTACATTTGTTTAACACTGATGGGGGTATTGTGCACAGACCTCCACATCTTTCCAAGGGGGAATATAGTGAACAGTTTTATCAAGATTAAGAGACACATTCAATTTCAGAAGATTATAGGCACAACAACTGAGCCACACACTGTAGGGAGCTTTGATGGACTTTTTTTTTCCCCAAGGGGGTGAGTTTATTGGGCAGCGCCACTCATCCTGTGAGTGGACACGCCGCCATAGCAGTATGTACAACACTCCCCAATAGGAAGAAAACCAGCTGGGTTGAACATCTTGTCAGTTAGGCAAATAAGCCGGCGTCGTCTTCGAATTTACATAATCATCAGGCCGGGAAAGAGAGAGTATATAAGTTTTATTTTTGTTTTGTTAAGTTTATTTTGTACCACAGATGTGACTGTACATTCACAGTGCTATCTTATATATACTGTACATTTTCTCTCCTCCATGGACTGGGTTAGACATCTGTAAGACACTATGTAGTGTAATGAGTCTATTGATTGCTCAATCACACAAGGTCATTATAGTGCTTTAACAATGCTAACCAAAATACATATAATACGTACATTTACGTCTGCTCTATATAATCAGGGCAAGAGAGATGTTCTAATACAGTTATTAAACACTTAATCATAGACTATGATTAATGTGCGTGTACAAAGGTGACATACAATATTAACTAGCATACACATTGGTGAAGTTGTTAAGTGAGAGGGACCTAGGACACAATATCTGGTTTATTCACCACTACACAACATCACGGAAACACCGCCCACCCCTCACTGGGTCATATCTAACCACCACCCCACTTCAGTGCGGGAGGTGATGCTTCTGGTGGAGTGGGCTGGGGTGGTGATTCTGCCTACCCCCCTAGTGTGCGATTCTACAACACTGTAGTTTAATAGTCACTGGGGTGACTAATCTACAAGGGAGAGCAATGTTTTCTATCACACACACGTCTCAAACTCACTTTATAGAAATCTAATTGCAAAAAAAAAATTACTTCCGTAACATTTGCATTTCACAAGTATGCAAGGCACAAGGCTCTCAGTCATGCAACCTTCTGACCTCATCTCTGCATTGCACAAGCAGCTTTTCATCCCCCCATTCTACTCTCTGTTTAGCTTCGACAATCTCTACTCTCACATCCCAAGAATTTCCGCTGAACAAGCACTTCTAGCACGTCTGTACTTATGTACTTATGTACTAAGACAAACAAAACGCTGATGTAATTTACACAGATTTCGCAAAAGCTTTTGATAAATGTGACCATGGTGTTATTGCACATAAAATGCGCTCAAAAGGAATTACCGGAAAAGTAGGCAGATGGATCTACAATTTCCTGACCAACAGAACCCAATGTGTAATAGTCAAAAAATAAAATCCAACCCGTCAACCGTTAAGAGCTCAGTCCCCCAGGGTACTGTGCTTGCTCCAGTACTTTTTCTCATCCTCATATCGGACATAGACAAGAACACAACCTATAGCACTGTATCATCCTTTGCAGATGACACTAGGATCTTCATGAGAGTAGGCAACATAGAGGACACGGCGAACCTCCAGTCAGATGTAGATCAGGTCTTTCTATGGGCTACAGAAAATAATATGGTGTTTAACGAAGACAAGTTCCAGCTCATGCGCTATGGAAAAAATGAAAATATAAAAACGGAAACCATGTACAAAACTCAGGCAAATCATAACATAGAACGAAAAGGCAATGTAAAGGATCTGGGTGTACTCATGTCGGAAGACCTTACCTTTAAAGAACACAATAAAGTAGCCGTCACAACTGCAAGAAAAATGACAGGTTGGATAACAAGAACTTTTCACACTAGAGATGCTATACCGATGATGACACTTTTCAAAACGCTTGTGCTCTCTAGAGTGGAGTACTGCTGCACAATGACAGCCCCTTTCACTGCTGGTGAAATTGCTGACCTGGAGAGCGTGCAGAGATCCTTTACTGCTAGAATCCACTCGGTAAAACATCTAAACTATTGGGACCGACTAAAGAGCCTAAATCTGTATTCCCTTGAGCGCAGGCGGGAGAGATACATAATAATTTACGCGTGGAAAATATTAGAGGGGCTGGTCCCAAACCTGCACACAGAAATAACATCACATGAGACCAGAAGACATGGCAGGATGTGCAGAACACCCCCGTTGAAAAGCAGAGGTGCAACTGGTACTCTGAGAGAGAACTCTATCAACATCAGAGGCCCGAGACTGTTCAACACGCTTCCACTACACATAAGGGACATAACTGGCAAACCCCTCACAGTGTTCAAGAGAGAACTGGATAAGCACCTCCAAAGGATACCTGATCAACCAGGCTGTGACTCATACGTCAGGCTGCGAGCAGCCGCGTCCAACAGCCTGGTTGATCAGTCCAGCAACCAGGAGGCCTGGTCGATGACCGGGCCGCGGGGACGATAAGCCCCGGAAGCACCTCAAGGTATCCTCAAGGTAAGGTAAGGTATGCTAGCACAATTTTACACACGCACACATCTTTCTTCTCTCCAGCACATTTCATTACTCCAGTTGTTTTTTTTGTGTCCTGCTAGTACGGCAACGTGCAAGTACACACAAGCCTACCTTGAAGTTACCTTGAGATGGTTTCGGGGCTTAGCGACCCCGCGGCCCGGTCCTCGACCAGGCCTCCTTGTGCCCAGGGAGACCTATATACCTTTACCAACCCATCCTAGTGTTTTGATAGTACTTTTTGTAACAATGTTTTTGGTCGTACCAATATGTAGTATCGGAGCCCCAGTTATAACACACTTGATACTACTCCACACCCGTTGCATATCCCCTGTTGAGTTTTCAGTTGCATATACACAACGCAATGTACTAACCACTATACGATCACGGCCTGTTGCATATACGCCTGGGCTTTGTTTTTATATTCAGGCTTGTTTGCATTTGTGTTGCTCACGTGGCCCAAAAAGTGAGGTGATTTGATAAAATACCATGCCCAAGATTACCATCAGAGCGCCGGCGGGATGATGGGGGAAATAACCTCGGCTACCATCATCTTTTGTCCGGTCGTGATGGTCAAGCGGTTAAGATCTCCTGTACACTGGTTGCATAGTGCTCCTGACATGATGGGTTCGAGTCACTTCTGGGGTGTGGAGTTTTCAGTTGCATATAATGGTATGTATATATATTCCTGTATTTCCTTGATAATGTGTTCAAACAGGAAAACGTTAAGAATTTTCGGTTCATTTTCCTATTGGATACTTACGCATCCATTGTTGAGTAGGAAATGACGGGGGGGCACAAAACTAGTCCCTCAAATAGTAAAAGACAATTACTTGGAAGTCGACATAACCCTGAACCTTGCATTGAAGACACGCACAAGCTCTTATTATATATAATATAGGCAGCACATTCAAAACTGGTGAACATATGAATAACAAATAACACAGACACATGAAGATATAAGTGACGACTTGATAAGGTCATTCCTGGCCGGACAGAAGCAGTCTCTGGAATTGTCAGGCGTGGGGCTGGGTTGTTTGTGTTCTTAATCTACGTCATTGTGGATTAATCTCTTGATAAGAGTAACATTTCGGAATGTAAGACAGGGAGGCTTTGAGACCCCCTTGCACCACATGGGCGAGGCTTGGACATGACGAGAGTGGGCGCTACTCGAGTGGCAGAATAAGGGAATCATTATATACAAAATTCCCAGGCGAGTTGTTCGTTAGTAAAGGGAAATGTTTATTATAAGACAAGGTAAAGTAGGGGTCTCGATGGAAACTTTAGGCACTAATGACTTGTAGATGGTAGATCAAGTGAAATGTGAACTAGAGGGATCGTAATAGCTGCGGGCCCCTCCAAGCAACAGCCTGGTGGACCAAGCTCTCACAAGTCGAGCCTGGCCTCTGGCCGGGCTTGGGGAGTAGAAGAACTCCCAGAACCCATCAACCAGGTAGCTAGTACGATAAATAGTTTAAAAGATGATTCAAAAACACAGTGGAGAGAAGCGACTATATAAGCATTGATGGTTAGTAAGGCTGGGTTCAGGCGATAAATAGCATTCGACGCTTGTAAGTACACTCACGCTAGTACACCAAGTTTTTCCTTAGCCGCACAAACCACCAAATCTTCCCCTCCTCTTCTTATAAATCTCCCCAAGCACCTACCTGATTACAGATGATTCACTCCGCGTAACGTGGCAGTTGGTGTGGGGGGATGGAGGGAGGGTGGGGGTCTGTGTAAGTGGGAATTGATGATTGATTTATGTTAGTGGAGAATGTGTATGTGGGGGGGGGGATAAGGATAGAAGAGAGAGAGAGAGAAGCTTGAGTGAGGAGGAGGACTTGGGAAGGCGGGTCGCCAGGAGACTCGTCATATAGAATTCCACTCGTCATGGCCTGGTCTGGAAGATCACTTCAGCTCATTAAGGCTGGACGCGCTGGTAACATCATTTGCGGGTTTGTTTGATCTTCACGAGATTACTAGAGGAGCCAGGTAGGGGGAGCTTGGGGGTGAATGTCGATAGGGTACTTCAGTGTCCGTCGACTTGGTTTCTTCAGACCATCTGCTGCAGCCTCTCGGCATCAGCTGGGCAACTTTGTGAACGTATAGTAACCACTGGTTTTGTAAAATAGTAGGTCAAGCCCAGTATAACCAAATTAGGTAGTGGTGTTGAAGCAAATATGTTAGTTTTTTGAATGGGATAGATTGGGTACGTGAGTGAAAACGGTTGGGTTGCGTAAACACGACCTGTTCTGCCTGGTATAGGAGACCTACGGCAGTGTGTGTGTCTTCTATCCTGTTCAGTAGTTTAAGTTGTGATGATTTAAGCGGTAATGTGAGCACTGCTAGTACCAGTTAAAGCTCATATGTGGCTGTCCAGTTGGGTGTGTAACAGCTGCGGTAACCAGAGCTCATATGGGATTCTCTCTACGAGTAGCAAGTGTGTGTGTGTCCGACATGCACGCAGATCGGCGCTGTAGAATGGAACACTTTGGACTGTACCCCACATGCAGTAGCTGGCCCGTAGTGATAGGTAGATGACAGGTGCGATAATGGGTCACTGCCCACACTCACCACCTCCAGTGGTTGCAGGTGTCTACCACCACCACCATCATCATCATCTACTTCCACACCATATTCAACCCTCGCCCACTCCCCCACACCCTCGCCCACTCCCCCACACCCTCGCCCACTCCCCCCCCACCCTCGCCCACTCCCCCCCCCACCCTCGCCCACTCCCCCCCCCCACCCTCGCCCACTCCCCCCCCCCCCACCCTCGCCCACCCCCCCCCCCACCCTCGCCCACTCCCCCCCCCACCCTCGCCCACTCCCCCCCCCACCCTCGCCCACTCCCCCCCCCCACCCTCGCCCACTCCCCCCCCCCCACCCTCGCCCACTCCCCCCCCCCACCCTCGCCCACTCCCCCCCCCCCACCCTCGCCCACTCCCCCCCACCCTCGCCCACACTCACCTCTCATCCACATCCTCTACAACCGCCCCTCCCAGACGATTTCTCTCCTTGTTATGCCCCCATTGCCCCCCCCCCACACCCCCCCTCCTTTTCCCAGTCACATTGTTACATTCGGTACACCGTTAATTTTCTTGTTAGTGATGACGGCTGTGGCGAGGAAGAGGGCTACTCGTAGTCGTGGTCTGGAGCTCTTGGGTGATGGGCCGAGCTCTAATGTTTTGGAGGTTGGTGAAGGATGGGGGAGGGGTTGATTGTTTTTTGCTCTAGCATAGTTGTGCTTGCGGGGTTGAGCTCTGGCTCTTTGGTCCCACTCCACTGTGCACGTTCGTGGTTGGCGGTGTACTTGTATCATGTTGGTTTTGTTGGTGATTATAGGCAGAGGAACGTGTGGGTGTTATACTTGCTGGATGGGTTCTGGTTGTTCTACTACTCCCCAAGCCCGGCCCGTGGCCAGGCTTGACTTTTGAGAGCTTGGTCCAACAGGCTGTTGGACCAAGCGACCTGCGGGCCGCTCCAAGCGGCCCTCAGGTCCACGTATCTACCAAAACCCGGTTGGTTCGGCATTTCTTGAAGAAAATATTTAGTTTTCTCTTGAAGCTGTCCACGGTTGTTCGGCAATATTTCTTATGCTCGCTGGGAGGGTGTTGAACAACCGTGGACTGCTGATGTTTATACAGTGTTCTCTGATTGTGTTTATGGCATCCCTGCTCGTTACTGGTTATTGTCTACATTTCTTCCATATCATTCGCTGTAGTATGTTGTTATTTTACTGTGTAAATTTCACACCTGGCCCTCCAAAATACCTGGGAAATACTGGCCCTTCAGTATTTTCCATGTAGATATTATTTGATACCTCTCTTCTCCTTTCTATAGAGTGCATTTTGAGAGCTTCGAGATAATCCCAGTAGTTGTGCTTTATCGTGTCTGTGCGTTCCCTGTGTTCCTTCTGTTTCAGCAAGCTCTCCTGCCCTGAAGGGGAGATTGAGTATCGGGTACTCAAGGCGGGACAGCACAAGTGATTGAATAGTACGATGGGATCCCTGGATTTGAATATTCTCCAATCCCGAAAATCGAAAAGATTATTTTCTAGCGGACGTTATATTTGTTTAGTTATGCTCCCTAAACGTTAGGTCGTTAGAAATAATTATTCCTAGATCCTTTACATGTTGCTGTGCTACTATGGGCAGCTTTGAGTGTCTTGTAGTCTATATTTTGTTTAGGGTCCTCATTTTTACCATACCTAAGTACCTGGAATTGATCATTGTTAAACATCATGTTATTTTCTGCTGCCTAGTCGAGAACTTAATAATATCAACTTGTAGTGTTTCAGTGTCTTCTGCATAAGTAATATTCATATTGATTTTCGCGTCGTATGCAAAATGACACAAAAGCTCTAACTTGTATTTTGAGAACAAGGATATGAGACCAAGGAAAAGCAGTGGTGCAAGGACTGCTCTGAGGTACAGAGCTTGCACTGTGCTTGGACTCGATTTTATTTGACTTACTCTTTACGTTCTGTTTGACAGAAAATTTAATATCCATCGCCCTACTTTGCCTATTATTCCTATTGACCTTATTTGTTGGGCTATCATTCAGTGGATACATTTATCAAGTGCCTTTACAAAGTCCGTAAAGTGTGCAAGTATACCAGAGCTTCATCTGGTTTTCTTCTAATGCATTAATCATTTTGGCATAGTGCCCGAGTAGCTGCGAAAGGCATGAACTTCCCTCTGTAAATCCATGTTGGCCTGGGGTAGTGGAGGAGGTCATTGGTCTCCATAAAACATGACATTGGACTCTGCATCACTCTAGCATATATATATAAATATATTATATATAATATATATATATATCTATATATATATTAATATAATATATATATATATATATATTACATTTTCAAAGACTTTAGTTACACAACACACCGAACAACTATAACTGAACAGAGTTTAAATACCTGCATTTGGTTGAGGTGACATGTTACAATGGTTGGGGTGAGGTGAGAACAACACAGAAAACGAAACAATGGGTATAAGGGAAG
>WNGS01003388.1:12772341-12783520 GCA_020271785.1 Procambarus virginalis | reverse complement strand
TGGCCAATAATTGGATGGGAACTCGCACAGTATCCTTATCTTAGGGTAGGGGACATTTAAAACTAACAAGCTTCCTGTTCCAACAATAGGTATATTATCAGAAACTACCTTACCTTGATACCTTGAGGTGCTTCCGGGGCTTATCGTCCCCGCGCCCGGTCATCGACCAGGCCTCCTGGTTGCTGGACTGATCAACCAGGCTGTTGGACGCGGCTGCTCGCAGCCTGACGTATGAGTCACAGCCTGGTTGATCAGGTATCCTTTGGAGGTGCTTATCCAGTTCTCTCTTGAACACTGTGAGGGGTTTGCCAGTTATGTCCCTTATGTGTAGTGGAAGCGTGTTGAACAGTCTCGGGCCTCTGATGTTGATAGAGTTCTCTCTCAGAGTACCAGTTGCACCTCTGCTTTTCAACGGGGGTATTCTGCACATCCTGCCATGTCTTCTGGTCTCATGTGATGTTATTTCTGTGTGCAGGTTTGGGACCAGCCCCTCTAATATTTTCCACGTGTAAATTATTATGTATCTCTCCCGCCTGCGCTCAAGGGAATACAGATTTAGGCTCTTTAGTCGGTCCCAATAGTTTAGATGTTTTACCGAGTGGATTCTAGCAGTAAAGGATCTCTGCACGCTCTCCAGGTCAGCAATTTCACCCGCAGTGAAAGGGGCTGTCATTGTGCAGCAGTACTCCACTCTAGAGAGCACAAGCGTTTTGAAAAGTGTCATCATCGGTATAGCATCTCTAGTGTGAAAAGTTCTTGTTATCCAACCTGTCATTTTTCTTGCAGTTGTGACGGCTACTTTATTGTGTTCTTTAAAGGTAAGGTCTTCCGACATGAGTACACCCAGATCCTTTACATTGCCTTTTTGTTCTATGTTATGATTTGCCTGAGTTTTGTACGTGGTTTCAGTTTTTATATTTTCATTCTTTCCATAGCGCATGAGCTGGAACTTGTCTTCGTTAAACACCATATTATTTTCTGTAGCCCATAGAAAGACCTGATCTACATCTGACTGGAGGTTCGCCGTGTCCTCTATGTTGCCTACTCTCATGAAGATCCTAGTGTCATCTGCAAAGGATGATACAGTGCTATAGGTTGTGTTCTTGTCTATGTCCGATATAAGGATGAGAAAAAGTACTGGAGCAAGCACAGTACCCTGGGGGACTGAGCTCTTAACGGTTGACGGGTTGGATTTTATTTTGTTGACTATTACACATTGGGTTCTGTTGGTCAGGAAATTGTAGATCCATCTGCCTACTTTTCCGGTAATTCCTTTTGAGCGCATTTTATGGGCAATAACACCATGGTCACATTTATCAAAAGCTTTTGCAAAATCTGTGTAAATTACATCAGCGTTTTGTTTGTCTTCCATAGCATCTAATGCCATATCATAGTGGTCCAGCAACTGCGACAGGCAAGAGCGCCCTGTTCTGAAACCATGTTGTCCGGGGTTATGGAGATGCTGTGATTCCATGTATTTTGTGATCTTACTTCTTAGCACTCTCTCAAAAATTTTTATGATGTGCGATGTTAGTGCTATCGGTCTGTAATTTTTTGCCTCTGCCTTATTTCCTCCTTTATGAAGTGGTGCTATCTCTGCTGTTTTTAGTATATCAGGAATAACGCCAGTATCTAGGCTTTGTCTCCACAGAATGTGAAGGGCCTGCGATAGTGGTTTTTTACAGTTCTTGATGAATATACCAGTGTTTCTTGTCACAATATTTGAGTCATTGTTTGGAGCAGATAACATTTACCATCTAAAAAATTCAATACCTCCACTTCAAAATAAAACATTTGAAAAATTACGTTATTTCCCAAATAGTTCCTATAGCGGACCCTATAAGTGGGGTCCGTAGTTCGAGACTCACAGTCCAGGTGAATGGGATGTTTATTTCCACGGAAGAGTATTTGATAATTTATATTCCCACATAGTGTCTCAGAAATTATAGTATAGAAAATATAAATACATATTTTTTCTTTAGACACCAAACATAAAATACAAAAATGTATTGCTTCTAGCTAGAAGCTTCCTGACCATTTCTGAACTTTTGTTTTTACTGACGAAACAACTCGTATGTAAATGACCAAGTGTTTAAATTGACTTTAGTACAGAAGAGCACTGCAGCTTTCACGTCTAGAGCCTGGCCAGTCACTAGGTCAGAGCTGCTTATCTCTCTTCACAACATGAATGCTATACCAATGATTCAATATTCATTAGACAATAACTATACAACAGCTTGAGAAATAACGCATTACAAATCTTGGAGAGAGGAAAGGTTGTAAATACGGTCTCACTTGACAGCAAGCTTAGGGGGGCGGATAATGGTAGGCTCCGAGATGATTATTTGACCTTACTGTCGCTTGTCATCACTGGGTACGAGGATACTTACCATGATTGCCAGGCGCTCGGGCTCTTGTAATGGTGATCACGAGCGATATAGCGCCTTCAACAGTAGAGGCAAGAAATAGTGATAAATCAAGGGGGTGTTAAGCGACGCCAGGCAGTGGGGCCTTCCTTTGTCGCACGCGTGCCAACCCTCCCGCATCGCACGTCATCACACCACTGCTGGATACTATGTGGCTTTAATATTATTAATTACATGCTGCGTTATATCGCTAAATATTTAAAAGTAATTTGCTATAATTCACTTCAGACATTTCAATAATAACAACACACATGCAACTTGGCAATATTGAGGTGATATATGCATAATAGGCCTATATAATTACAGAACAAGGCTTAGCTGCAGTTGTCAGGAATACAAGGAAATATTTTGTATAAAATTAAAATGGTACATAATTTCACATACAAATATATTACCAACACTCCAACAGACTTGTATTAAGGAAATAATGTTAAAACTATTCTTTTATACATATTTGAGTATACACAAATATGTTCATATTTGTATATGTTTGTTATGCGACATTTTATTCGTTTTCGATGTCAAAATATTTTTGATTTTCAATTGATAAATGTTAAAATTATTATAAGAATGATAAGAATAATACAACACGAAAAAATGTATATTTCTGTACAGTACTTGTTTCACAAACACCAATTAGTTTAGTTTAGTTCATTTATTATGCACCCCATACCCATCTTGTGGGCGGTAGTGGAAAGGGTTACAGAGGCACATAATGGGCTCAGGGACTGAACCCCCACAATTCATTTAGCTAAGCAAGTTACAATCTTGGTGAGCTACTTACAAAATTCAATAAAAGTCGAACACCACCAATTGAAATGACAAGTGACAAGTTCCTGCTGATCCACAACATGAACAACACAGCTCATTTGTTATTGAATTGTTTTACTTTATAAACGTACCCCAGATTCATGTGAGTAACAATCAGCTAAATTTCTCAAGTAAACCTGACATAATTTACTCAAAAATGTATATCACTATGAAAAAAAGTATATTGCAGAAGCAGAAAATAGCACAAATGTCGGTAGGGTTGGCTAACATGGCTGAGGTAAACATGTCGGGCCGTCAGCTGGTAACTCTTGAAGCTTAGAGGAGATTCTCAGAGGGAGGAGAACTCTGTACACCTTACCACTCGTAGAGGAGACCACACCTCCCTCTGGAATCTCAAGGAGAAGAGGAGCTCTTCACACACCAATCACTCAATATAGAGACCATTCATTGGAGGGCGAGGAGCAGTGGTCTTCACACGACCTCAACGGGAGGAGAGGGCTTCACCCTCCACCCAGCGTATAGGAGACCTTCACCCACTGGATCATGACCGCCTTCATCCACTAGACCATGAAGAAATTTAGGACAGAAAAAATAATGGCTAATGTGAACGAGTATCTGAAGAGGAGAAATTTGGAGGTACTGTATGTGGTCTGAAAGGCCACAGTGGGATACCAGTATGTAGTTTACTAGTAGGATTACCACAGTGGTCTACCAGTAGGATTACCACAGTGGTCTACCAGTAGGATTACCACAGTGGTCTACCAGTAGGATTACCACAGTGGTCTACCAGTAGGATTACCACAGTGGTCTACCAGTAGGATTACCACAGTGGTCTACCAGTAGGATTACCACAGTGGTCTACCAGTAGGATTACCACAGGGGTCTACCAGTAGGATTACCACAGGGGTCTACCAGTAGGATTACCACAGTGGTCTACCAGTAGGATTACCACAGTGGTCTACCAGTAGGATTACCACAGTGGTCTACCAGTAGGATTACCACAGTGGTCTACCAGTAGGATTACCACAGTGGTCTACCAGTAGGATTACCACAGTGGTCTACCAGTAGGATTACCACAGTGGTCTACCAGTAGGATTACCACAGTGGTCTACCAGTAGGATTACCACAGTGGTCTACCAGTAGGATTACCACAGTGGTCTACCAGTAGGATTACCACAGTGGTCTACCAGTAGGATTACCACAGTGGTCTACCAGTAGGATTACCACAGTGGTCTACCAGTAGGATTACCACAGTGGTCTACCAGTAGGATTACCACAGTGGTCTACCAGTAGGATTACCACAGTGGTCTACCAGTAGGATTACCACAGTGGTCTACCAGTAGGATTACCACAGTGGTTAATCCTAACCACAGTGGTAGTAGTCTAACCTGACCAAGTAGTCAGGTTAGACTACTACAAGTAGGATTACCATAGTGGTCTACTAGTAGGATTACCATAGTGGTCTACTAGTAGGAGTACCATCAGTGGTCTACTAGTAGGAGTACCATCAGTGGTCTACTAGTAGAATTACCACAGTGGTCTACTAGTAGGATTACAGTGTAGATGAATATTAAGAAGTTTAATGATTTTCTACTAAATTCCTGTTAATGCTATTAATTTTAATTATTATCGTGTTATACATATTTATACTTGTGAAATTATTTTACAAATGAGTGATAGTTTCTTTGCAAGATATTAGCACAAAGATGGCTGGATACCTAGCATATGACACAATTTCGTTCAACAGTGTATTTTTGTAAATGAATGCATCTCCATACAAATTTCAGCTACAAACTAGATTATGGTCATTATAAAAATCATTTCTCTCAATTCATATCAAAGGCAAAATCTTACTGAAGCGACCATACGAGTCATAAATACTCATACTCCACCCAAGTAAAACAGAAACAAGCAACACTTAGTGGGCCACCCAGAGGCTTAGGGCCCGCACAGGAATATCCCTGCAAAAAAAAAATATCAAAGTTGTATTTTCCAACAATGTGATATTTTTGTTAGTACTGTACTGCAGCTGACAACTGAAGACTTGCAAACCCTACAATACTGCATTTAGATACAGCATTAAATGACTAAAAAAATTAAGTATTAAACTTATTTGTACTCTCTCTTTTTCTTCTAACATGAAGGTTATTCTTCAAGTTTTCTTTATTTGGCAGAATCAGACATCAGGGGGAACAGTAACAGAGCAGCAAGCTGGAGTATTAGGCCTGGTGTCTCCCTCTACACCCAATAGCTTCACCTTTTCCACCACCTCAACTCACCATTCACACATTGATCATCAGTATGTCAGGTCTGTTCTTTTCCAAAAGAGGTTTCTTCCTTTTAAAGTTCTAAATAATTTTTAGGACTAACCATTGTCTGATAAATTTGTTGTACTATATACAGTAATTAGCCATGCAAGATCTATGGTTTGAATACCACACATTTGTTTTTATTATTTTCCATTTTCTCTGTTAGCCAAAATTAACATGTCTCCACTGTTCTTTGTTCAGGCTCAAGTCATGGATGATGGAGGCAAGTGAACCATGTCGATCAGAGTTGTCACAGGTGTTGTTTCCTCTGTTTATTCATCTTTACTTGGAGCTGGTGGCTGGCACAGGACGGCAAGCAGCCAAGAAGTTTTTTGTAAAACACTATCAGGTTAGATAAATTATATCTGTAGTTCAATAAATAAGAATGGATGCATTTATTGTCATGAGTTCTTAATGTCTTGTTCATTTGTTTTCCATTTTGTAAATACACAGCAGTATTAATATCGTAGATCATGTATCTGTAATCTTCATCACAGGACAGTACAATAATTTTTTTTCAAGGTATTTATATTTTCATTTACTGTAAATGTGAATTGTTGTAGGTTCTTGTTTAACTCTTAGAGTGTGGATATCATAAAATGTGTCACTGTGCCTGTGTGAAAAAAAAAAATTATAAAATTATATATTTGCATTCAAAATGTAAAGAAATAAAAAAAGTTTTTATTCCATTCACCTGGGCTCTAGGACATTGAACCTCAGACACCGTGAGTGTGAGGCCGAAGCTCTATCGACCGAGCTATTAAGTAATCTTAATAAAAAAAAGTTTCCAGAAGCATCATCCTTCTGCCAAAATGGAATTTTTTACTTTCCTTGACTACTACTGAAGCTCATAGGCATTAGTGATCCACACCCATCTCATATAAATTGTCATCTACACTTCAGTGGAAATAAACATTCCGTTCACCTGGGTTCTAGGAGACTTGAATTGCGAACCCCACATGTGTGAGGTTGTAATCGGAGATTAATTCATCTTAAATTTTTAGACAGTCACCATAGTAGCCCTTTTGACATACCATGTAGTCAATTGACTTCATTCTGAGTGATTTTTTCTTCACACACCCTACATTTGACATACCCCTTGCTATAACCGTTAATTTAATATCTTTATTATCTTGTGGGATTAATACATATATTTGTATTGCTTCGTTATTATATTATTACAAGTTCTTATTACTTTGTTATTTTTATTATTCTTGTGAAGTCACTAGTACGCATAGTGTTTCGGGCAGGTCCTTAATCCTAATTTTCCCTGGAATACAACGTGCTAAATTATTTAACAACCAGGTACCCATTCACTGCTAGGTAAACAGAGGCTACAGTTAAGACTTGGCGCCTAGTCAATCCTCCCTGACCAGGATATGAACCCAGGCTAAATCACTCGCTAAGCGCTGGGCGAGTGTTTTTACCACTGCACCACGGGGACTATAGTTAATCAGTTAATCCCTTGAGCCTTCCAACTGAGAGGGTCTCCCTTCTCCAAAAATTTAGTTTATCCTGATCAGCTAGATACTAGGTCTTCCCTAAGAGGTGGGTGAAGAATGGGGACAATGACCAATCTACAGACTGAATATAGATACATACTGTTATTTTATTTGTATAAGTACTTGCACTGTAACTATGTATGATATCGGCCTCAAACTAAACTCGATTTTATATATACAAAGTGTTACCTAGATGTATGAAGTTTGAATTTCAGGTAATTTCTCTGATGTGTCGTGGTTCATGGATCCTTCACCACTCCATTAGCACTCCATTAGTTGACAGTTGTTCCTCTTCTAATACTCAGTCACTACTATCAGCTGTTTTCCAACTTCAGTATCATGTAATACATTGCTACCCTGTACAGTACCCGAGTTTCAGCTTATATTTTATTGATCAACTTCTCCTACCCATCAGCATTATCTAACAGGCTACTGTATTTTGAATTCATTAATGAATAATTTCATGTTATATCATCTTTTGAACAGGTTATATGCATCTAATAGTACAGTTTCAGATAGTCATCTTAATTCATTTTAGTTTGGATAGAGGAAACAAAGTGGCCTATGAGACGCAAAAATAACACAAATGTCTACTATAATTCTTTTAAATTTTGTGTGCATTGGGAGGTTCTGGGTGGGGAAGTCATTAGACAAAAATAAGTATAATACCATAATATTACTAATATTGTAATTCATAATAAATTTTTGCATTTGACATCCCTGTTGTGTTTTTGTTCACAGGTATTCTTAGTTAATCGTGACTATGAAAACACACTATCACAGGTGCTGAATGCAGCTAACATAAATGCATCAGGAGATATGAACTCCTCTCCTATTATTCAGAATCTCAAGTAAGTGCTCTACTTTACACAGTATTTTGTTAATATTTAGTACACAATTTTGTACAGGTTTAAAGCTTGTAAACAGTAGTTTACTTGGCTGCCTTTAAATTACCTTGTAGAAAATATTACTGTTTAATCACTATTTTTTATAAGAATTGGTTCAATAATTGTATTAATTTTCTTGTTGCAATGTCTTCTGTACTTCGATTATGGATGGGCAAGAACACAAAATAATGTCAATGTTATAGAGAAACACCAAGTCGAAAAAAAAAGACTTTATTGAAGATAGCACAACCTGCAAGACAAAATTTCATCTCGAATACTGTGGTCTACTTTCAACTTGGTATTTCTCTACACTTATGTCCAATAATAATAATAATAATAATACCAATAATCTGTGCCTATAAGAGAGTGTGTCTGTCTGCTTGTCCATATGTGTGTGTGTGTCCAAAATTAGAGGCCAGATGATTGGGGCTAGCCTTCCCAAGCTAGCTAGCTTTGTAGGGGAAAATGGTGTGGGATGCGGGGACTGACATGGGATGGCCAGGGTAGACCTAAGTTAAATGCTTTTAGAAATATTAGCCGACCGAACCGTCCTGGTCTGTGGCCCGGGTGCTCTCTCTTCTTAGTTGTTGTGGCCCCTTTGGTTCAAGATTGTTTTGTGAAGGCTCTTTTTCCTGTTGGCATTGGCTCTGGGAGTCGGGTGGGGAGCTTCATGCTCTTCTCCAGCGCAGAGGTTTCTGTTCTCTTGGTCCTGGTGGTAGGTTTGTTCATTTGCAGCTGTCTCCTTCTTTTCTGGCAAAGAACAAGACTGCTGCTTTCCGGAGGTCCTTGGGTTGTTGATGCTTGGTTGGTTTGGCTGGGGCACATCATGTGTTGTGCTCGGTTGCAGCTCTTCGCTGTTACCTGCGTGCCACGGACTCGGTGGCCTTGGACGCGTTTTGGGTTGATCCAGTTTCCCTTATTCCTGTTCAAGGGTTCGGGTCTCCCAGGTCGTCTGCAGGGTTATTCGGGCCAGCCTGCGGTCTATCCTCGTGCCTATGACGTTTGTAAGTTTGCCCTTTTCTCTGCCGTCTTTGATAATATGTCTTGGGCTGACATTTTGGCACAGGGTTTTTGGAGTTCGAACAGGCTCCTAGCCCTAGTCGGGCATGTGTCGCATTGGGTTGGTGGTTGCAGCCAGTTGTCTCGACTTCGAGTTGAGGAGCGACCGCCTTCCGGGTAAGTCTCTCTTGTTTTTATCTTTGTTAAGTAGCTCTAGGGAACAAAGGAACCCCAAAACACCTGGTTGATACCTGGTTGATGGGGTTCTGGGAGTTCTTCTACTCCCCAAGCCTGGCCCGAGGCCAGGCTCGACTTTTGAGAGTTTGGTCCACCAGGCTGTTGCTTGGAGCGGCCCGCAGAGCCACATACCCACCACAGCCCGGCTGATCCGGGACTTCTCTTAGGAAACAGTCCAGTTTTCTCTTGAAGATGTCCACGGTTGTTCCGGCAATATTTTCTTATAGTCGCTGGGAGGACGTTGAACAACCGCGGACCAGCATTGAATGTAATGAAATGCCATTTTTCTGGGTGAGACCCAAAGGCTCCCCAGCAACCCACCCTCCCTCTGGTCCGCAGTTTTGCAGTTTTTGACATCCAGCCTCTGAACTGGGGGTGGATAGCTGGCGCAGTGGTATGGAGCTCCACTTCTCCCTCCCAGGGAGAGGGGAGCTGTGCAGATAGTGGAGCGGTGACAGGTGTGACGCCATGCTCGTTTGCTCGTTTTTAGTTGGGGAAGTTCTGTTCAACAGTTCGGCTTTCAGTATCATTTTTTTAACCAGATAGGGCTTGTTTTGAGGTGCCTACCTTTTTGGGTGCCTGACCCGGTCGATGACAGTCATAGAATGCTTCCAACTACACAGGGGGGGTTTTTATAGGCCATTGCTCCTCGTGTCTCTCTGAGGGGGCCAGGTTCTGGCTCGTGGTCCCCGGTGGGCAGAACTCCATTTGCTTTGACTGATGCCAGGGTCTAATACATTCATATCAGTCCGTATAACTCTGCGGAGCCTCCGGGTCTCGCCCAAAAAATGGCATTTCATTACATTCAATGCTGGTTTTTTGCCCTAAGTTTCATTATGTTAATATGTTTCTGTTGAGCAATATTTCTATTACAGAAGTGGTAAATACCTGATACGTCTGAGTGAGCTGACTTTGAATTACTTCTTACGATACCTCAAAGCCACAGAAAACCCAATTTTACTACAGGTAAGTTTTTGTGATTGCTTAAAGTTTTGTGGGTTCATTTGAAGTTAGTCCTCATGTCAGCTATATGTATAGAAATTATACTATCAATCAGATATGATTAAAGTTGTTGATACTCTAGCAAACTTTGTGTATGCATGTTTACCAAAGTCTTGTCAGTGTAAAGAGTTCTGGATAAATTTATTGAGAAATTTGATAGGTGGCATCATTACCACTCGAAGATGGCCTTACTATTGTATAGGATATTAGAGGCAAAGTTTTTTGTTGTTGTTGTGGAATATGCCTGGCATGGGTACCTTGGATACCATAATCGAGCAGCTGATACAATTAAACTGTCTAGTCTTTTCAGCTGTCTTGTATAATATTGATAGTTTTCACAGAGGTTAGGTTATTTATATCATTGAGATAGCTGTTTTTGTACATTACTTTCTGGGAAGTAATCTAACTTCACTACCAACCATCTAACTTTCTGGGAAGGTTTGAAATTTATTAAAGATATGATCATTGGCTGACAAAAGCACCAGAGCAGCTATTTTTTGTTTTCTGTGGGGAGCCCCCCATCGGCTCCCTAGAGCTATCAGACTGATACAATATATGTGATATTAGTCTGGGGCTTCAGTCACATGGAGTAATGCCTACTGGGAATCACGAGCTAGAACCTGGCTCCCTCAGAGAAACGCAGGGAGCGATAGCCTATGAAAACTCCACTCTTTGAGAGTACAGTACTGTATACTCATGTCTGCCGTCAACTGGCTTAAGGCACCCAGAAAGGTAGGCATCCCAAAACAACCCCAACTGATAGAATATTGCAACCCAAAGTCGCACATAGCCCAAGAACTCCCCCCACCCCCAAGAAAAGCAATGCAACAAGCAAAACAATCAAACCGATGCGTGTGTTCCCCTACTCTCCCCCCCCCCCCCCCCGGAGGGGGCCTGCTCACCTACCAGCTTGTAGACTGAAGTCGACTGGGGCTGACATTACCTCTGGCCCTCAATATCCTGTCGGGCTTTTGCCCTTGCGGTTGTACCTGCTGTGTGGGTGGTGCGGTGGTCAGGAGAAAGCTGTATTTCAGGCTGCATGTGCT
>WNGS01003388.1:12730639-12772316 GCA_020271785.1 Procambarus virginalis | reverse complement strand
CTCCTTTAACCCTTAACATGCTCGGGGTTTAATATCCTGCTATCCGCACAGGCGCATGTCATTTTGAAAAAAAAAAATTATTTTTTCTTCCTAACCTGTTAATTTGTGTTCACTGATCACGGGAAAAATAATAAAAAAATCGTAAGTGCCATATATTGCCCGCTATAGGGCGGGGAAGTCTGGCAAATTATAGGCGCTGACTCAGCATGCGTCCCAGGCGGTCTGTTGCTCGCCAGCTGTCAGGCCAGAGTTGCCACAAAGAGATAATTACCTAATTATTTCAATGTCTCTGATTGATGTTTCATAGTTTTTTTGCTGTAATATTATTCAATAGTGTGTAGTTTGATATATTTATATAATAAAATGAGTGAATCATTGCTGTACTCAAAAATATGGTGTGCATATTGTTGATTCAGTTATGTTCATCAATCAGTGAACAAATACTTTGTCGGTTATTACACTATAAGCACAGGTTATATATAAGTATCTGCATGTTTTGTTCACTATAACGAACCACTAAGTAGCTATTATGAGTCAAAAAGTAACGAGGAGTGACCGCCGTGTACCAGCCAGCCACTCCCGCCCTCCCTCCAGTCATCTGACTCGCCCACATTCTCCTCCCACAATACTGTTTTTGCTATAATTCACTATATACAGATGGTATATATAAGTATCTACATGTTTTGTTCACCATAACTGTACATCTAAGCTTGTATGGTGAGTAAATGCACAAAGACATAGGACCTAACACAGTCAGCTGATGGCTGCCTCCCTCAAGGCCACACGCACTAATATTTCTCCTCCAACAATACTGTGTGATGTTATTACGCTATATACACACATTATAAATAAATATCTACCTGTTTTATTCACCATACTTGTACAAATAAACTGGTATGGTGCCCAAAGACGATCGTGGTATCCAGTAAACAACACCGTCGTCTGCACGGTGGCGTCGTGCAGACGACGCCACCGCCCTCACCAAAATGGCGGCTCCAAACCTTCTCTTGCTGTTTATACCCTCTATACACACGTTATATATAAGTATCTACATTTGTGTTCACTATAGCGAACCACTAAGCTGGTATGCTGAGTGCAGTCAATAAAAGGTGGCCACACACAGTCAGAAAACATCGCCACCACCCTCCCTCCCACAGCATTACTCCTCCCTCCATGGCGCACAGCGCTAAATATCATCGCAATCCTGCTATTATCAGAACCCTGGTCACTTTTATCACAGTCAGGGGTCCTCTGTAATAATATCATCGCTACATAATAGCATGAACAAGTATATTTTGGCATTTTTAGGCGATGCTGTGGTCACAAGCTGAACAGCAGTGCTGTGAGCTCATGCTGCGTGCGTCAGGCTTGGTAGCTTACGCGATACTGAGGCCCCTAACACCCGGGAGTTTGGCCCACGATTTTTTTAAAAATGGCGTCTGTTTACAAGAGCCCTGATGAAGGTGTGGTGAACCCCGTGTATCCGTGGGCCGTTTAAATCTTGCGTAGTACTCCAACACATCATATGACGTGAAGAGCAGTTGACTGGTAAAACCCTAGCACGTCATATGATGTGATGCGCACTTTAAGGGTTAATCTGTTTTTATATTACTAGTAGGTTAGTTTGGCTTGAATTGCATTTGTGAAGCTGAAAAA
Source organism: Procambarus virginalis (assembly GCA_020271785.1). NCBI lineage: Eukaryota > Metazoa > Arthropoda > Malacostraca > Decapoda > Cambaridae > Procambarus > Procambarus virginalis. The sequence goes on along the minus strand of WNGS01003388.1, from coordinate 12,770,660 downwards.
ATATACACGTCCAATTAGATACTGTATATATATATATCATGTCTCAAAATATTATGTTACTTTTTCAGATCTTTAATACATATATAGAGGTGGAAGTGGATGACTCCAGTGCTGGTAGTTCAGGAGCAGTTTTCCGCAGCCCAGAGCTGAACTGCAATTCATCAAATGCTTTAGTAAATGGTCACACACCAGAGTCTATGTCATCTGATTCAGCAATAACCTCAGCAGATGGATTGGACTGCAGTCAGGAGGAGTTACAAAAAATGAAAGATGTGATGGCCCGTATTAAGTTAGCTCATCCTGCCCCACCATCATTGTGCGTATATACTGTTTCTAATGCCTATAATGGCTTAAGTTGTGCCAGTGTTAATACAGAAGGCAGATTGCTGGCTTGTGGATTTGAAGATAGTGTTATTAAAATGTGGAAGTTAACTCCTCCAGTACATAATGTAGGGTTTAGAAAGGTTAGTACCGTATTAGGACCCAGAGGTGGAATATCACATACCCTGTTAGCATGTGATAATTCACGTATTGAGGATGATGGTGATGTCAGAGAAGAGGAAGAAAGAGAAGAGGAAGAAATGATGGCAGAGGCAAGGAATGGTGGCAGAAGAAGAAACCGTGGAGGAGAGCTCTTTGCCCTAAGAGGACATAGTGGACCTATTCTTGATACTGCATTTACACACGATTCAACTTACCTACTGTCTGTCAGCGAAGACACGACTATGCGTCTGTGGGATTTGGAAAGTGGTCAAGCAGTTGCTCTTTACAGAGGCCACAACTATCCTGTGTGGTGTGTGGGAATTGCACCACTCACTATGTATGTAGTAACTGGTTCCTATGATAGCACTGCTAGATTGTGGACCACGGACTGCACATATCCCCTACGCACTATGGCAGGTCACACTCAATCAGTAGATTGTGTAGCTTTTCACCCCAATGGCACATATGTAGCCACTGGATCTTGTGACCGAACAGTTAGGCTATGGCAAGTAACAGATGGGGATGCAGCGAGGATCCTGCTCCATCATAAGGCTGCCATCAATGCTGTAGAATTTTCTCCAAATGGAAAGTAAGTTACATAGGTTCTTGTATTTTATGATAATTCACAGCATTATTATTTTCTTATGATATGCATTATATATTAGCAGACATACTAATCTATAGCTGTAATCTTTATGAATGTTAATGTATGAGCTTATATAAATATGTCTGTGGGGAGCACGTTCCAGTTCTTGTTATCCATTTGTAGTCATGGTACAAATGGATATCATTTGGATATCAAATGGATATCATCAAATGGAACATCACAGACCTGTGCCTGTGATGTTCTGTCTTTATATGTCTTATCATAAATACAGTATGCCTAGTTTTAAAATACTCGGTTTTAACAACTTTTTTTGCCTGGTGCTTATTCCAGCTATCTACTACAATATTTTTGAAAAAACATTCCTAGTGTTTTAAAAAAAATTTTGTGACTTAAAATTTGACTAACTTTTTGTTGTGCCATAATTCTATTCCCTAAATGTCTCCTATCTTCAAATTTTGAGTAGTCTTGTGGACATAAGTCTCATTTACTCATTAATTATATATATGTAATTATCCAAGTGTTAAGTGTAGTTACAGGATGAGAGCTGTGCTCGTGGTATCCCGTCTTCTCAGACGGGATACCACGGCATATCCCTGCTGTCATATGCTTTGAAACTACCGATGATTTTGGCCTCCATCACCCTCTCACTTAACTTGTTCCAACCTGTCTACCATTCTGGTTGCGAAAGAGAATTTGTTAATATTTTTTTATGGCAGCTTTATTTAGTTAACTTAAATCTGTGACCTCTTTTTATTGAATGTTGTTGTTGTTTAAGATTCGCTACTTGGAACAAAAAGTTCCAAGCAGCACGGGCTATGGTGAGCCTGTAGTTTTATTGAAGTTCTAGGTCTCATCATATCGCCTCTTTTTCTTCTATCTATCTCCTCGTAGCTCTTGTCTTTCAGTTCCGGAAGTGTCGTGAGCACTAATACCAGATTATTTGTACAGTACAGTACAATGGGGCTTCGATTTACGATGCTAATCCGTTCCCAGAGACGGATCGTATGTCGAAATATCGGAAGTCGAAGCGAATTTTCCCATAAGAAATAAAGGGATTTGAATTAATTCGTTCCCCACCCTCCAAAATATTAACATAAAAATACATTTTATACTGAATACAATGTTTTTTCTAACTACAATACAGTACCAAAACTTCACTTACCTTTATGGAGGGATTTCGATGGCGTGTGGAAGATGGTGATGAGGGGGGAGAAGGAGAGTTGTTACTGTTTGGAAGGGGAGTCGCCTTCCATTATCACATCAGGCAGTGATGTTTTCTCTGGGGTACTCTCTCTCCTACGTTTCGCCTGAATACCACTAAGACCTGGTTGTGGTTCAGTGCTTGTTTGTCTCACTACAAATTTGTCAAGAGACATTTGTTTTTCCATTCGATTTAACATTTGTCTGTAATGATGCATCACTTTAGCAACCATAATGCCCTTTTTCTTAACCAGTATGGTGGATATCGTTGACTGAGATTTGTTGTACTGCCTAGCCAGTTCACCGACCCGCACACCGTCTTCATATTTACGAATGATCTTTTGTTTCTGCTATGGTCATTCTTACATGGGATCTCATATGTTGAGCCTTACCACTGACTTTCTTGGGACTCATGGCGCAATAGAAAATAATTACTTTAATGTTCAAAATGCAAAAAATCACCACAAAAGCGGAATTTCTTATAGGCGCGATCGTCACTAAGCGGGTAGCTGTAGTAAACTGAGGCAGGTTGGACCGCGTGACCGGGAACCACGCACTCGGCCGACCCGAACGTGTACCAACAAATATCGGATGTCGACGACACCATCGGATGTCGAGTCGCATTTTTTTATGAAATTTATATCGGAACTCGAATTTATCGTAAGTAGGGGCAATCGTATGTCGAGGTGCCACTGTACTTGCAACAGTATCAAATTACTAGTACTGTATATCACATTTATGATCATGAGATGTTCCTCTTAAAAAATAATCTATATTCCCATACTCTCTTGGGTTTGTATTGGAACTCACATTAGAGAGCATATGGAAGGTGATTAAAGGCAATCGGGTTTTATAATTTAATTATATAAACTAAACTGACAATAACAACATTATAGCAAATAAAATGTTACTAATTTGGCTAGCCTTACCAATAAACACACTGGACCTAACTGGCCACCATCTACAACTCGTATCCTCAGCCTATATCCTTAACTCCGAATTGTCACAACAACACTTCACACCCGGTTAGTCCCCCATACTATACTCACACACTGCAGACTTAACTTGGGTCAACAAAATCACATCGAGTCCCCACATCGGCTTGGTTTCTCTTCGTCGCTGTTACACAGGAAGATCCTGTGTTACAAATCTACTTAGTTTTTATGATAGGTTATCTTGGTATCCATCTCTTCAAGACTCCATCTAGGCCAACTGCTTTATTCATACTTGGCTCCTTGAGCATTTTATTCTGAACATCGTAAATGAATATAAGGTCTTATGGTTTGCTGCTGCCTCAGGGAAGGAGAGAGGGATGACTATTGTGAACAGAGTTTGGTTTTTGTTTTATGACTACAGGGTTTGGTAAGGGGAGAGAAGACACTAGGATAAGTAGCAGAACATTGGAAGGAGAGAGATTAAGACCTTTCTCTCTCTCTTAGTAAGAGAAGTATCTTTTTTTTTTATTAAGAGGTTAATAGAGAGGTCCTGTCCACTATAGGTTTGTATATGTAGATGATACTTTTTTATATGGTGTGATTGGTTAGTTGGTTAGCGCATTATCCCTGAGTCATGGAGATGTCATTGGTGCTATGGCAGAGTTAACTTATGGCACTGCAGGTTGCTGGTGTACTGTGGTGGCTATGGCACCACTGATCACTGGTCTTGCATTTTTGTCCACAGAGGCTAGTAGAATTACTTACTTGTCACTTTATGTGTACAGTATTTTAACAGCATTGTTTCTGGTTCTGTATGGTGATTCCTGGATTTTGTCGTCACTGGTGATTTTTGTAATAATTTCTGGTGGGTTCTCTTAATTTGAGCACATTTGTTGGTTAGTACTAGTGGAATACAGTACACTAGTCATAGTTAAAAAAAATCATCATGTCTCGAGTCTTTCCACATAGCTCAATTAGACCGTCCTGAGTCGCCAAGCCAGAGTGAGCCCCATTTCTTTTCAAAGATAAGTCAATAATTCAAAGGCCATCCTTTGGATTCTGGCCTGTGGGGCCATTTACTCGTGTATTGTTCCTAGCCTTTAGTATTTGCTTCACGTGCATGTGTTTACAAGCCCTACTTCTTGCATGGACTTGGTCTAGTATTTGCTATAAGCTGCATGTGTTTAGGACAGCCTTTTCCTATGTGCATGTTCAGTGTTGCCACTGCACTGACACGGACCTCTCTGGTGTGTTCAGGAGTTCACCCCCTGAGAAGCCAGGCCATTGGGGTGGAGAGCCTTGCATGTGTCTTTGGGCTCTGTGGGGTGTTTTATTTGTTTTCCTGTGGGGCAGACTAGGGTCATGCGCTTCTTAGTACAGCACTCGCTTGAGGCTTTTGTAGCAGTATTTATTCTTTAAGCTGTGTTTGATGTCATTCCTTCCAGAGAATGGAAAAAAAGTATCCCTAATGCCTAGGTGTCCTACTTGGTTACACTTCTTCAGGCCCCGGAGTGCATCGCTGTGGATGCCTTTCGGCTGAACTGGTCCCAATGGGGGTTTCATGTACTTCTGTCCTCGGTAGTAATTTGTAGGCTTTCTTGAACATTCTTTCACCTCCATCCTTCTCATGCGCTGCTAGAGCCCACTAGAGATTTTTCTGAAAATTACTTCCTAATCCATTGTTTGTCATTATGAAACACTTAAATACATGAGCACAGTCTGGACAGTTTAACAGGGGGACCAACCAGAGATCCTCTGGAACAACCACCCCATTACTCAAGATAGATGTATTTTCTTGTCACTTTGCAAATCGTCTGAGGAGAAAGTATTAAGGTGATGCTTTTATAGTTGTGTATAGATCTATCATGTTTTTAATTTTTTATAATAATGTAAAAATATGAGTATTTTACGCAATAGCGAGCAGGGCATGAAGAGGGCCAAACTGTTCGCTGACAGGTGTGTTGTGAGGAGGCCCAACTGTGAAAATGTTGAAAAGAGGCATACTGTATTGTTGAGTGTTTTGATAGTCTAGTTTCACTTGGGATGTAGAAGCATCCAGTTAATTATACAGTCAGATATTAATTCAGTGTTCAAATCACAAAATCAGATAAAATGTGATCACAGATATCCATGAAGAAAATAGAAACTGGAAATGGCTCTAGCACTTTCATATTCAGAACACCCTCAGAAACTCTGAAGTTTCAGAAGCCGTATTTATCCATTATCATACATTCTACGTTTGCATATTCATGATATATATAGCTCTATGGTATATATAATGCAGGAGATAAATGTGTAAGCAATGCAAATTGTTTAAATAAAAGTTATGATATTAACTTGTGATTTCTATAATCTGACAGATATCTAGCTTCAGGAAGTGATGATGGAGCAGTTGTGGTGTGGGATCTGGCTGGTGGGCGGGTGCTTACTGAGCTAAGTAGTGGATGCCAGGGTAGCAATGGAAGCACAGAAGTCTCACCACACCTAGAGTCCATGGTTGGCCTCTGCTGGTCTTCCGACTCATCTCTCTTAATCTCTGCCTCCAGTGATGGCTGTGTGCGCACCAGCTATCTTGAGCAGGCACCATCTAGGTAATTATGATACTGTACATGTTTTACCCACAAACTCACACGAGTTGAACAAGACCAGATCGTGTTTACTCTGTTCATGAGGTTAGGTCAGTGGGTTGATGATGGAAGGAGGGTAGGTGTTGTTTACTTTTATGATGAATTAGAAATGGCTCTCAATAATGTGCAGGGGCCCATAATGTGGCAGCTGCCTGAAATGCCTCGACTTCAGTGGCAGGATTGGGGTTGTAAGAGTCAATAACCCAGCCTACAGCATGGTAGAGGCAGAAAGAATGATTGAAGTTTGAAGGCGAACAGCCTTCAAACTCGCAATTGGGGAGAGCAGGTTCAACAGGCCATCCTTTATGCATAATTGACCTTGCAAAAGACCCATTGGGAAATACCAGGGCCCGCTGGTAATAAACCAGACAGGTGCTCCCAGGCACTGGAGATGCTCGCCAAAGAAAATGGGAACCACCAGCAGCCCTTCTCTGTGCTGGAAAATGGTACCCCACAGTGTACCATATAAATAAAGAGCGCATGTCATGAGTGCACCCCACACAACCAAATGAACACCTCTGACCAAGGACCTAAACAAAGAGGTCAGAAGACCCCTGAAATTCCCATAGTAAGGCACTCAAATCCTGCTCTCATTAGTTACTAGTAAATCCTGTTACTCATTAGTTGCTTAATAGGTTAATGCGGTTATTGTCATATGACGATTATCATCTGTGGGTGGACATTGGGTGGCTTAGGCTTTGTTTCAACCAACTCTACCCCGGTGGTCTGGCCTTGGAAAGGGCAAACTCCAAACACACCAGAGAATGAATTCTGTCAGTGCATGGGCAGTGATCACGAATATCCAGGAAAGTAACTGCTGGGGGCATGCAGTTCAGAGCACAAAAAGCAAAGTCCTCTCAACAAAACCAGACAGAAAACACACACATGAAGCAAATACAGGACTACAGAATAATGGAACGATACACTAGCATCTCTTTACTTGGATGCAACGTGTGCAAACTTTATTATTTACAATCATTTCATCTAAGCCAACAACTGTGCCATTTTATTTCAGACTTCTATAATGCATACAATTTTTTTTTACTTCATTACTTTACAGTTTGTCATCTGCCCATAGCTGGTACCAATTTCACCTTTTGTGTTGATATAAGAATTTTGTGTGATATACGTAACTAATTTATGATGAAATGGAAAAATGTTAATTGCTGTTTTTCTCTCATGCTTATCTGAAAGGCTATACATAATAACTGCTTATGATTTGTATTGACAGTGATGGAGGAGCTGCATGGGAGCTGGATGAGGTGTGTCAGGTTCAGTGTGGTGGAAGTACAAATGGAGGAATGGGTAGTAATGGAGGTGGACAACTACTTCATACCTCCCTTACATGTCATAACTACCTCACTGCTGTCACTGCTCTTGATGTTGAGAGATAAAATCTGATCTGATATAACTGTTACATCATTGCTGAGGGTTTCTACTTCAGCTGCTGTAAAGAATCATAATTTTAAGTTCTGCAAAGTCATTATAAAAAAAATAATCTTCTTTTGATATCAAATTTATTTGTGCATTAGTATTCATGGTCTCTAAAACATTAATTTATCATTGGTAATTATTGAAGTAGGTTCTCCAGGTAGGTCCACCAGTGAATGTCTTGGTAGAAATTTTTATTAATTACTCGAGTAATCAATAGATCATTAACCTTAGTTTTTCATTAGTCTTGTCATTAGATTTCCCAACACTGCTCAATTATTGCTATTCCCTTATCAGCCTGTACATTTTTGTTTAATTCCATCATTCCTCACAATTTGTTTAAAATAAAATATTTTATTAAGGTTTAGCAAAACCCACAGCAGTAATGTAGCAATCAGTTGTACAAATATTACTGGTTCAATAAATACTGTGTATTTTCCTACAGCCAATAAGACAATTTGATTTTCCTTAATACAATTTCTCTTGTGGCTAGAACTTGTAGTAATTGGTATACTAGATAATTTAATTTATAATTTCAAACCGAGGGGTATGTTGGGAAGAGACGATATGGTGAATATCATTCACTGCAATAAGAATCCATCATGAAACCTACCTTTGTTGCAGTGGGAGGTTGGGTGGTTCTTCATTTGAGTTCAGCAGGATCTGTTGGCAGGTTCCTTTGGGCTTACTGGGGAAGAAGCATGATCAATGCTGCCTGTGCCTTTGCTATTTGTGTGGGCCATGTATAGAGGCCTGTATATCAATTTTATCAGGAAGTTGAGCTTAATCAATGGCTGTAATTTCTGGGGAATGGGGGGGGGGGGATCATGCTTCCCTGGTGGAGGAATGGGGTAAAAGTGATGTTTAGTGAAGCCTGACAATGAATCAACTAGTAAGCCTAGCTCGACTTTGATCAACTGAGGGTTTGGCATTTCCAATAGATTCCCTGTTCTGCCATTGAGGCCTGTTACCTGCATATACTTCCCTATTTTACTGTGGGTCACTCAAATGCTTATAATTTCCCTAGTTAGGCTTTGTGTTAGGTGGGGCGCAAGTGAAATTTCTCATCTTGTATATTTTCCATTCTTAATCTATCACAGGCATTGTTAAGATCCAGCTTCAGGAACAGGCCAACTGCCTTTCTTCATCTCCAAGGTTCTAAAGGTTGCCAAAAAATGTCCAGGTGAATGCAATTGTGGATACTCTTGTTTTACGGCCTCTTCCAGGTAAAAGTCATAAGAGTTGCAGAGAACTTGAAGCCATGATTGGTGGCCCAAGACAAGGCATCAATCGCAAGTTGAAGTCGCCGTTGAAGGAGAAGCGAATCACCACCTCTACAGCAAAGGTAAGATTGTCGACATGAGAGAGCAGAGAAGATGCCAGAAGGAAAGGAGGTAAGAAGACCATAGAGGGCAACCATAGGAAAAAGGAAAAAAAAAAAAAAAAAAAAGTGCTCAGAACACTACCTTGGAGGTATATGCAATACCTTCGTATTGCTGAAAAGAAGTACCAATCCTCACTCTAAAGGAACGACGAGAGAGGAAGCTTTGGAGGGAGAGAGGGAGATCACCACGAAGGCCAAAGAACGAAGTTGGGACAGAACATGGTACAGTATCTCAAGGTGGTGTCGTAAGCCCTTTCCAGGTCAAAAAGGACAGCAATAATGGAGGTCTTTGCAGGAAAAGCAGTACAAATATAGACCAAGACATCAGTCGTGCTGCAGCCCTTCCAAAAGCCAAATTGAGAAGTGGTGATAGTGTTCCAAGAATCACATCAGATGAACATTGACCATATGTTCAAAGAGTTTGCAGACAACTCGAAGGCTATAGGGCAGAAATCCTTAGGGGATGTCCCTAGAGACCCCAGTTTCCAAATAGGGAGTACAACGGCATCGAGCCGGTCCTCGGGGACTGACGACAACTTTCAGACTCGGTTATACAGATTCAGTAAATACAGGTACCGAGACGCGCATGGAGGGAGATGAAGCATCTCATAATGAATCATCTGAGCCCGCTGCCATAGAACCACAGAGGGCCAGAGCAGACTGAAGTTCAGAAAGAGAAGGGAAGGGATCGTTACAGGGAATTCAGAGATGAGGGCAGAAATTTAAGGGATGAAATTCAAGAACGGGCTTATGAAGGAAGGAAGGATTGAGGAAGATGAGAACCAGAGTCAACAGTCGAAAAATGGGAACCCAGTTCGGTCACGACTGTCACTGGATCCACCACGGAGGTGAAGGACTGGCGAAACATCTGGAACAAACTTACCCGCAATCTAGCGGATTTTCTTCCAGATTTGCGGCAGAGGAGTTTCGGACGTAATGGTGGAAACATAAGACTTCCAACACTCACATTTAGCCATACGGATGGTCCTACGGGCCACCGCACTCGCCTTCCGAAACAAAATAAAAGAATTGGCCGTCTGCGGCATCGGTGTTTCTTCAAGCGGACAGCCCGAGCACAGTCCTCATTCCACCAGGGAATGCATTTCCGCATGCCCCAGGAGGTAAAGAGAGAGGAGGGCAGCATCGAAGACTGTGTCATGAAATAGGAGAAGGGTGCGAGAGAGAGGCGGAGTGGAAAAGTTAGAGAGAGTAGCATGGAGGGTAAATAGGTTCCAGTTAGCCTTGGCAAATGCCACCTAGAGAAGGAGAGGGGAAGGTGAAGAGAAAATGTTAACCAAGATGGGGGGAAATGGTCACTTATGGAAGTCATCAAGAACCTGCTACATGAAATCAAAGTAAACATCTGGGCCGGTTGCAGGGATACGGTAATGTGTCAGTTTTGTACATCAAAGTGAATTGCACTCCGTTGTCCATTTTCCTCTTAGAATGTTATATTAGAGTAGGATACTTTTCAATTTGACTTAAATTTAAGTGCCCGTTTCAATAAAGTGAATATTTTGATCTAGTGGTATTTTGTAAAGAGACGAGGAGCAGAGAGAAAGATCAAGACAGGAAAGGGTGCGAGTTTGGGAGTCCACATAGTTGGTTCACCAGAATTCAGGAGAGGGAAGAGGAGGGGACAAACGGTTCAAGGCGGCAGCCTCGGGTGTGTCAGAACAGTACCCCAGAAGGTATGCCGACAGCTGAAATCACCTAACAGGAGCACAGACTCTGGCAAGGAGTCCAGTAGGTGCTAAGATCAGGAAGAGGAAGTGGGACATTTGGGGGAAGATAAATGGAAGACTATATACCATTTACTCGCAAAGACACAGACTGTAGAACATTGGAGAGGCGATTGAAAAAGTAGGGGGATGAAGGGAATATCAGTACGAATCAAGAGAGCAGGAGCCAGTCGGCCGAGCGGACAGCACGCTGGACTTGTGATCCTGGGTTCGATCCCAGGCGCCGGCGAGAAACAATGGACAGTTTCTTTCACCCTATGCCCCTGTTACCTAGCAGTAAAATAGGTACCTGGGTGTTAGTCAGCTGTCACGTGCTGCTTCTTGGGGGTGGAGGCCTGGTCAAGGACCGGGCCGTGGAGACACTAAAAGCCCCAAAATCATCTCAAGATAACTTCAAGATAGCAGTAGAGTTATGGCCCTAGCAAATGTTAAGGGTAGGGGGGGGGGGCCCAGGAGAAAGTAATAACCACGAAAGTGACCATGACTAGCATCGGCTCCTAGAGACATACACAAAGCGGTGAAAACTGTAATCAGAAGTTGGAGTTCATGGAAGTTAGCATAAAATCCACAAATATTTCATTGGAGGATAAACATTGTCAAAAGAGAGAACAGCAACAGCGAACAATGAAAAAACAAGGTAAAGAAGAACAGCAGCATATTAAAGAAGCTCGGGTAAGTAAAGTGCCAACACTGGCATATAACCAAGCGTTTTTAGAGAACCTAACAGGGGTCTCCCAAATGCAGCTAAGCAGGTAGCTGCATCCTAAGAATGAACAGCGAGGACACGTGTACTGAGATGGGTGGGGTTAAAAGTACAGTAACAGGCATCTACTGAATCAACAATGTGCTTATGGAGTGAAATTGTCAGGTGTAAAATCTAGATGGCCGAGATCAAAGTATTTAAGCCCACGTAATAGGACCAAACAAGGCGTGGTACGTATCAATATGGGAATGGATTGTGCGAGAGCGGCCGTGCCTGGCATCTAGAACCCCCAGAGGGGGTTAAAATGCGCAGTAGTCACAATGAGAGACCGAGCGGTGCCAGGGGTCGAGGTGGTCACCACTGAGGGCTTGGGGCTCGACCCTACCAGAGGGAGGGGAGCGGGGGGAGTAATCTGGTCTGGGCCCATTGTAGCAGGGGCTACAGAGCCCGGTCTTCCATCACAGTCCGACTCGGGGCCTAGTGGCCCCACCCCATTAAACCTGGTAAGAGGTCATTTCGGTTTCCATATGTCATGTATTTTAAAAAGGTCTGGGGCCTGGAACCAAAGAATACCGCCTACCAGGGCAGCCAGGGAGGCCGAGAGCGGGCCAGTGCAGGAAGGGGTGCGTTGTCCTCAGCAGTGCTCCCCCTTTTTAACAGGAGGAGGAGTCCTGCTTTGTCCAGTCTCCCACACTGGTGTGAAGACATTCTCCTTTTCGCCCCAGCCTGGACACCCAGCCATCCACTTAGGGCAGCCCCTCACAGGCAACCCCTCCAGTGGGCAGTCTGGTGACTCACAAGCACCCTTACATGGTGCCCTTCTGCACGAACACCACCTAAAGAAGGGCAGGAGAGGAGATGAAGGCAACCCTCACCGGTCCCATGGAGGTGTGAGAACTCCCTTCACCACTAGGCGACACCACAGAGGGGTACTAAAATGTAACTAGTTTCCTCTTCCTTCTAAAAGCATACTGTCTACAGGATTCTTTAAGTGCTTGCAAACAATGTTCCTCCCTAACCTAAATGGAGGCTCCCACTCATTGAATTTATCAAGACTCTTACCAACAGACTTCACTTTTCCAGATTTTGACAATGTTAGTCATTGCACTTCATTCTCAACTGCTCAGTTCACAGATGGCTAAGTATTTGCTATGCCATTGATGCCACTTGCTGCTGGAGTTTTTCCAATTACTTTTTTATGCACTAAAGTTCTTTAGTTTTTGTGGTCAACACTGCTCTCAAAACCCTTCCCATGCTGTGATAAAGCTTATATACTGACTTTTCATCCTTTAGTAAACTAATTTGTCTGGGTTCCCAGCCACACCAATGTTCCCTCAAACTTGCAGATGCCACTGCTAAGAATGCCATTAGTGTCAGTCCTATACATTACTAAATCTAGAGTTCAATGATCAATCAGTTAAGTGAAAATGGCATTTAAAATGTTGTCCCACCCAACTAGCTTCAACTTTATACAAGGGGTAAAATAAAACATTGCTCCCCTGTATTACTTTATTATTGTAACATGTAAAACTTGCTAACGTATATATGGAATCCACTGCAACTCTGCTTTAGGGGTTATTTCATTTCAATATAAATATATATTCCTTATATACAAATATACATAGTGGAAACCATCAAAGGAATAATGCAAACTTCCCAAAAGTAAATGAAAACCAATTACAGTACTATATATCCCTTAAAATAAATGAAGTAACACTTTAACCCAAGTATCTTCTTAATTCTAAATGGAAAGGATGAATGTGCGCATTTAACTTCACTGTCAAGTGTCCGTGAGAGAGCTATCCATTATCTGGTCCGTGTACTGATACATTTGTTAATTTCCACGTGTCCAAATATCACTTCAGGAGCCGATAAGTGAAGGCAAAATTCAAAGGGGATCAAGGCCTCTTACTCAGCTGCCACAACTGCTGTCAATCAGCCCATTCTGATGGACTGTATGATCTGAAACACGGCTGAAAAAAAAAAAAAAAATTCAGTTACATTTAAGATTATTCAAAGAATAACTTCCTTATTAATCACATTTCAGTACATGTAAAATATCGTTTGCATGTAACTTTATATCGAATGTGCATATGAACTACACAATATATGCCAGCATTGTGAAACTAAAATTGTACACATTAACAGTAACATGATTTTAAAACTGCAAGACCCCCCACAAGGTTGAAAATTAACATTTAGCAGTATTCAAATTTAGCTTTGTGCACAAAATATGCTATGTAATATCCAATCTATGATAATTTGAGTTATATTAGGACTAATTACTCTTAGTTTGGCATGCATATCTTAAAACATTTACAATATCGATTTGTGAAGTTCACAACACGAAACTAAGTGCCAAAATTACAGTAACAAGATACATCTAATTACACAGATATACTGTACTGTACTCATTCTTTCCAGTCACAGAATTTGTCACATTTAAACAAGCATCCAATGAGAGGAAACTTAGCTGCTAGTGCAAGTATCAAGCTGCATACCATAAAATGGCATTACCACTGCCTGCATCTTATTGTCAGAGGTGCATTGTTCCACTTAGTCACATTTATAAAGCCGTAACGTCCCGCTATTTAGGATTTAAAATTTTGCTTTCCTGCTGTTCCTATACACCAAATGTCAAGATATTCTAAATCTAACTCACTTGACATTTCCCGCTATTCAGGATGCTAATGCAAGAGCAAAATGTCTAAGACTTTAATATTCTATACCACAGATAATGCTCTAGTCACACTGGCTTAGCACTTTAATTTTTGTTTGGCCATATGTAAACTTCTCACCAAACTTGAAATTTGTGCAAACACCCATCCAATTCTATCAGCGGGTTACTGGCTACTGACTAACTGGATAATCCACTATACCTCCAAAAACTATATTATATCAACAAGTACTCTTAATAGATTATACATAATACATACACACATTTATGTATATATATATATATATATATATATATATATATATATGAATAAATTTGTGCAAACAAGCTTGAATGGTCCCCAGGACTATATGCAATTATTTATATATAAATTTATATTTATATAATATTTTTAGTATACTGTATATAAAAAATACATCCTACTTAAATTTCCTTTTAAGCCTACAAATCAAATTAAAATGTTTATATTTACAAATTTGTTCATATATTCATATAAAATATGTTTAAATTTGAATCATGCTGTGTATCATTTGCTATAAGAAAATTCCCATATATGTGGGAAATAGCAAAACATCCAGAAACCCAGTGTCTTCAACGCAAAATGACTACTGTACAGATGTTGGACATTACTGTACAGTACATAGCTTAAAATTGGGCCGTTTTCGGTGCAAATTTTGCTTTTGTTTTCATATATTAACACTATCGGTCACTTTGGACCTAACTTGCGTCGATTATTTTTCTCTTGAATCCTAACTTTGGACCGGACTTGCGTCAACTACAAAAATATTTGTATAAAATTCATTTTTTATCCAATCGACCTAGGGATAGTATCAAAATAAGCGCCTTTAGAATACGCACAATTTGATAGCAAAATGAAAGATGTAACATGAAACTTGATGTCCGAACACTTATATGATTATAAATAGGTTTTTGGTCAAAATTTTAAAATATTTGTTAAAATTCTATTTACATGTATTGTGCTATTATGTTGGGACTAGTTTTAAAAAGCGCCTTTACGTCGTAAACAATTTGATACCAAAATGAAAGATGTAACAAAAATTTATGTCAGAACACTGGAAAGATAAATAATTGTGACGAGCTTTCAGAATTAAAATATTTGTTAAAATTCAAGTTATTGCTCTATTATGGGACTAGTTTTACAAAACGCGCCTTTTTATTGCAAACAATTTGATACCAAAATGAAAGACCTAACACGAAAATTGATGTTATCAAACTGAACGAGTATACACATTAGGTTGCAGTGTACAAATTGGTGCTCGTTCACGGGTAACTTTAGGCTTTTCTGCGGAGAGGCACTCCAAACTTTTGTGCATTATATTCACACACATCTGTAGGGAATTTAATTGCGAACACAATGATACCAAAACGAGAAACGTAGCATGAGAATTAAGGTGAGAAAGCTGAAATGAGTACACATTTAGGTGTCACCGCGCGCTTACCCGCACGCTCGCCCGCTAGTGCATGACCCCTAAGTTGACCGCGCGCCTGCCCGGTGACCGATAGTGTTAAATATTTAGTTAAAATTACAGATATTGCATAAAAAAATACTTAGGATACATAATTACACTAGCTCAAGAAAAAGCCCATTGTCAAACTATCAAGAAAAAACATTTTAAATTGAGCTGGGAACTTTAGTTACCAATCTGAACTATGAGACATCCAACCTCCTCCTTAAGACACTTTACAACCATTAATCTTAAAAAAGGTACCAAAGCTATGACAAGAAAATATACAATTATATTCAGTTTCCTACAACCTGTTACACAATCACTTGTTTCTCTTTAATAAATGGATCATTTACTGGAATACATTGAAGATATTTAGAAACTAAATACTTTAAGTTAGGAAATTATCTTACCTGATCCACATACAACAAAGATGAAGAGGCCAAGAAGCCATGGACCAACAGGATAGTTCTCATCGTCAGCTTTCTGTAAAAACAAAAAGGGTTAGATTGTTGTTTTGCATGAACGTCCATATGTGCACGTTCAGCTAACTTTCATATAAACAAAATGAGGCATTCGGAAATAAACGAGCACCCTTTACGAGAACTAGAAAGCAAAAATTACAGAAAAAAACAAAGCATGAAAGTATTGACAAGGCAAAACTGAAGCCAAAATGAAGTCACTGCATCTATGGATTCCCCTGCATCACTTAGTATGTTTCATCATTTTCACCAGCTATTATGTACAGTATCCACATATTACAAAGTACTGTACTTTATATTTTCACCAAGTCAAGAAATTTTAGTCATTATGCTATGAAGAACTGGATACAATCTGGATGTAGATACAATACAAGAATGTATACAATCTGATGGCTTATATATTATCTGCTGGCTCGTGTCCACCTATATTTTTCTTCCTTAGCATAATACAGGGTGTCCCAGACCTAACCATTTCAATGAAATCTGATAAATTGTTAAAGATTACTCCTGCTTATCATGTTTAATGTGTCAAGACATTTATAAATGTCTTAAAATTTAAATTGTGTTAATTTAAAATGGTTGCATCTGGTCCAATAAAAATCTGAATTCATAGAACGGCAGAACCCGAGAGTTACACCGTGGCTTGGCACTACTAAACGACCAATTTATTGATAACCGAGATTACGATACGCAGTTTTCAGTACGATATTACCAGTATACAAAATATACATAGCTCTCATGTATACAAGTTAACCCTAGAGCTACCTATAGAGGGAACACCTCTAGACCAGCTGGCGAGCAAAACGATAAACTGTTGTTCTTGTGGCCTAGACCCTAAAAGGTACAATAACCATCACCCCAACCAAATATTATACATTTATCTTAAACAAAATCAAAACTTACGAGTTGTATAAACTGTAAGCTACCGTAGCTATTAGATAATCGTAGCAAAAGTAGCGTCGTATGGCGAGGACGAGCCACAATATGTCAACTTAACGACAACACAAGAGGAGCCACGAAGTGGTAAACAGCCTACATCTTACCGTAGTTTTGGGCACATTCCCTCTCTGGGTGACGTTCTTGGCGGCCTTATCGTTAGCAATCCTCATTCTCTGCTTGGGAGCCATTGTGTCTGGGTGGAGGTGTGGGAGATAAAGTAGAGGGAGAAGAGAGAAGGTGCGACACGAGTGACACTTGCCAGGGTAGTCCGCAGCCCTCCCTCGCCCCCGTCCTCCCACACCGCATAGTAAACTAGTGCCTCTCCCCTTCCATACCACCCCTCTAAACCAAACTTCCTGCCTAAATTTAAACTAAATCAATTTACCACATCAACAATATTATAATAAACACAATAAATACCGTATTTTGTCCTTCATTGGAAAATAAATGGTAGTGCTAGATGAAATTCTACTACAAATTCTAGTAAAGTCAAAATAGGACGAGAGGAAAAGGTTCCTATGGTTATAACAGGAAGTCTATCTTTTAATTTTTGATACATTAATATGAGGAAGAAAACTCGTCCAAAGTATGTTTTGAAGGTGTTGTTGGAGACACGTGTAGCTGTCATCCAATATTCCTCCGCGCCACGTCTGTTTTCTAAAACATTCGAGACTCGGGGTTCGAGACCTCGAGCAGTGTGAGCGGCGGCCCGAGGCTTCACTGCGACTCGAGACCCAGAGTTCGGGGTTTCGGGTTCCCTGAAGCCTCGAACTCAGCTTTGTTTTGATTCTCGTTTTCTGTTGAAATGTGGTGGCGAGCTGTGTGTGTTTACGACCTGGTAATGTTCTAGTAATTCGCTAAAAAATCCAGGTATTTACCACTATTTTTCAACTACTTACGCATTAGATAACCTTAGAAAACCATTCGTTTATTTATTGATGCACAAAAGTGGTAAAAAATGCCACAATTTAGCACTTTATTCCTTATTGGTAGTTTCTATGCATTCCATAAACTTAATAAATATTTATAATTTTATCTACTGTAGTTGGTAATGTTTGTACACTCACACTAAACTATATACCTTGCACATTCTTAAAATATGATTTAGTTGAAGATAACACTGTGCTGATAACGCTGAATTTGAGAGATGACTATTTGTAAATATTTTGACCTGCAAGGACTTTTAACACAGCCACTTAGTAACATTCGACTGTTTGCTGAGGCATTTTTATTTTGTTTAAAACCTACCTAAATCTATCTTGATGAATGTGGTCTTAAGAGCTGCTAAAAGTTTTGATCATCTGTTATCGCTGCTTCTTAAAAACATAACCTACCATTATGAAAATAATACACAATACACTATGTTGTTTTATGTATTCTGTATGTGAGGTACGCGACATCAAAGTTTATTCTGGGGCGTTTTTTTATGTGACTAATCCTGACTAATGTGTCTGGATTAGCTTGCTATCCTTTTTATCCAAGCACACTAGTCTAGCCTAGCCTAGCCTAGCCTAGCCTAGCCTACCCTAACATAGCTTACTCCAGCCCAACAGGGTACAGTCAAATACTGTACATGTGTTTTGATAAAAGCTTGTTTTCTAATTGTAAACTCCATATAAATTGTTAGCTTTGGCTGTTAAGTAGGTTTGGTTTGGATTGGATTAGGTAGGTTTTAAAATGTGTTTAAGCTTATTATGATATGATTTACATGCTGGAAAATAGCTATACATGAATTGACCATATCTCACCATATTTGGTAAAACTTTATCTACAAAATAAAGTTATCTTTAACTATAATAATAATATAATAATAATATAATATTTTAACTATAAAATAAATTTATCTCCTTAATTATGAATTACTATATGTTAAATTAGTTTTTACGATCTGTAGGCAAACTTTTATTAAATGACCTATAGCCATCTACTTCATACAGTACTGTGTATGATTTCTCTCACTGACAGAAAGCATATATGTTCATAAATAAAACACCAACACACAGTATATGTTTTCTTCTCTCACTAATAGGCAATGAGAAAAGAAAACATCACCCTATATGGCAACTCGGAAAATGCCAGGAATTCCTTCCTTAATCACCCACATTCACACAATCAAATCAACTCAAATGTTTATTCAAGTAAAAGTACATACATAGATGAGTTACAAACAAAATGTTGGATTTATAAATAGAGTATGTACATACAATACCTAAAGCCACGAATACACACTGCGTTTTGGGCAAAGTGTGGACAAAAACACATTTGGACTAAAACTTAATACTAATTGAGATTAAAATATAAATTGTGTTAAAAAAAGGAAAAATAAAAGGAGAGGAACATGGCAGAAATCAGCAACTATACAAGTTGGTCAACAAACAGTATTGTTTGAAAATGGCCAGACATGGGTTGACATTTAGGTGGTAAGGTAGGTTACATGGAGTTTATTAGGTAGTACTTAGTTTTTCACTTAAACTGGTTGAGAGGTACAGCCTTTGACATGATTGGGAAGGTCATTCCACATTCTGGGTTCCTTGATTTGTGAGCGTTTCCAGTTTGGTTAAGGCGCACTCTTGGAATATTAAATAGGTTTTTGTTCCTGGTGTGGTGCCCATGGGTTCTGTTACAACCTTCCAACCTTCTAGGAAGTGTTTAAGGTACAATACTTGTACACCTATTTCTTTATCGTGATACAGTATTTTGTAAATGAATTAAAAAAAATGGTATAGTACACATTGAAAATATTATTTCAGACTTTGTTATACTGTTTAGTAATTATAAGCTGATTTCAGTGATACTGAGCTGTGAATAATTCCATTAGGATATACTGTATCGTTATGCTAAACTCACAGTAGTAATTGGTTATTGGGATAACTTATTTATAAAAACCATGTTTCCTCAGAGCTTAATGTCCAATAAAGATATGGCAAGTATGGAAGTGGACGAAGATGTGGCTGCTGAAGCCACTTCCTCATCTCAGTCACTGGCTGTGGAGAGCTCTAGCCAAGCTGCTAGTGGCATCATAAGTGTTGCTGCCCCCACCTCGCCCCTTCCACCACCTCCACCACCATCTCAGTCAACATCTGGTTGGTATAGTCAAATATTATTTTAATATACAGTATTATATTACATTATTCTTACTGTAATTATCAAAATTTCATATATCAAAGCCAAGATTAGGATGCAGACGATGAGTCACAATAACGTGGCGTTAAGGTATGAAGACTAAACACAAGTAAATGAGGAGTCCAGGACGGACCAAAACGTCGTTATCTCCTCATTTTCTGGTGTGTGCTTTAGTCTAAGATCAGGAATGTATGGGGAAAATAGAGGTTAACACTATCGCGAGCTGTTCGTGCATGCCGCAGAATTGACGTCATGCGCTGTTCGGTGCGGGCTAGCGTGCGGCGACACCGAAAAGTGTATCCTTGTTTCAGATATCTCGCCTTAATTCTCTTAACTTTCTCACTTTAATCCAAGTTTAAATTGTTCCTTGGTTCCTTTCATGTCTAGAAAAATAAGTAGTTCCTCTTGACAAGCTTGAAATTGTGGTCACTAGTCAGTGTAACAATAGACATGTGAAGTAATGAACCACTTTTAAGTTTTCATGTTCAGTGTCTTGCAAGTTTTTACGAGATTTTCTTTTATGAGAAACCCTCTCATTGGTCTTCAGAAGCCTAGTGTATTACCCAAGGCTTGGTCATTTCCAGATTGTATTGTCGAGAAGTTCTTGAATGGCTCACTAGAAAGAGGTATTTCATTACATTCAACACTGGATTTTTGTTGAATAGGTTATTGCAAGTGCAGAATTACTCATTCAACAGTGCCTAACCTTGAGATATGAAAGAATCTGTCAGAGCTCAAAATAAAATTCCTCGGATGGTTCTTGAATGATTTGAAATCAAGGGGTCAAGGAAGACAGTGATTTAGTTCAACTTTTAGGTCAGGTTTTCAGGATAAATCAGATATGACATGCTTAGGAAATTAAAAAATGACAGATTTGATATAAGAGTTTGTAAAATAGAACTAGTTATTTGCTGAATCTTGCTTTGATGTACTGGTAATTAACCAAAACTGTACTTTATTGGAATTAAACATTTAATTTAACTAAATTTTAAATCTAGGTAAAATATATGAGGACTGGGCAGCAAAAAGGCAGAGTATAATTAAATTGTGATGAAGAGTGCAGAGTTATCAGCATATGAATGGGTAGCATTAAATGTGCTATGAAGAAGATCGATGCAAAAATTACTGTTTACCACAATTTGGGAAGACATTGTGCAAATATGTACAGTATACAGTACAGTAGGCTATAAGCTCTGATTGTAATTCCTTGTTATGGGTGTAGTTGTTGCAGGAGGCAGTAACAGTGAAGTTGTTAGTGGAGATGGAGATACTGTGATGGCATCAGCAGGCACAGTGGGCAGTGTTTCTGTGTCACTCCATCCCTTGGTCATACTTAATATCTCGGAGCATTGGACACGTCAGAGAGCTCAGGAAGGCAAGCCAGTGCAAGGTAAGCTTCAGGTTCTATTGAGTTGTTGTGGAAGTATGTTAATTGATTTGTTATTTGTACCACTGGAAATGTAGCACAGTACTGTACTTAAAATGACATACTGTACTTGGGTTCTCAGCTGAAAATCATACATTTCCCTCCTGCTGCTGTGGAATACTGTAATTATGTCTTGTCTATTCTCATTTGCATTTCGGCTTTGTTTACAGTAATGAATATAAACAAATGCCATATTTTGTTCATATCTAAATTAAATAAGTTGATACAGTGTACTTTATTACGATCTGTAATTTTTTGGGGCCAGGCATACAGTCCATCTAGCCATGCACCTTACCATTTGATCATTTATGTTTACTGATCCAGACTAATGTTGTGGACATCCTCAGTGCTGCAATATTTGATATATTAACGAGTCTGCGAGTTTACCTTCTGTAGTTTGGTCTAAGCCAAAGCTTTTGTGTCCAGTTTGGTACATCTACAGTATTGCATTGTAATGGAATCATTAATATCTTTTTTTTTCTTAATTCTGGTTACATGTTGTTTCAGATTTGGTACCAACACAGGTTTTGGTAATTCTTATTATATTGTTATTTGTTATCAGAATTCATAACATATTTCTTGTTAAGGTCACCATATTGTATTGCAAATCTTCACCTAGGATCATTCATATTGATGTGGGGGCTGTTGTACATATGGTTGTGATCTTGCATTGATACATTGCTAGAGAACATTATAGCCCCTTGTTGATACTGTAGTTTTAAGAACTATTTACATTTTTATTTATTTGTGGTATTGTGTTTTTAACTACAGTCTGTTGCAACTGTGCTCCAGGTATCTATAAGGCCTGGATTTCCATGTCAGTTGTGGCATGGATAAGGGTGGTTGTAGAGACCAAGTAATCAGTACAGTATTTATGATAACTACATTTAACCACCAGAGGTGTTTGGGTAATAGCTGTCACTCAAGCACCCCCCTTATGTCCAAAGGTTAATTAAAAAAAAATAACAAAACATTCCTTCAGTATGTCAGCAAACAATAGTGTTTAATGTTTTGCCAAAATAGAGAAGCATGTACTTTTAGTGTTGACTATTAAACATAAAATACAGATAATTCAACAAGTTGACAGATACACGTGGCTACTGGTCCCCCTTCAGTGTACACCACTACACTGTATTTATACATGTACAGTAGTTTATATTACTGAGTAGAGAGAAATTTCCATTGTAACAGTCCATTCTACTATTTCTTATTTACCATTAATAAAAAAAATGAAGAAATTGAGAACTTTGAATATTTTTGTTCCAATGATGTGCTAATGCACCTAATTTTACTTGATTGTTCCACAGATGTGTTATGTGTTGTTCAGTCCAAATGTCTTCCAGTCATCTATTTTTTACATTGTGAATCTTTTTATAGTTATTATATACAGTACTATTCTGGATTATCCCAGAAGCTAGTTCTCTTTTTCCCCTACTGAGTCCATCAGGCTTAGGAGTCGTGTATGGCCTAGTGGAAACTGAAGCCAGAACCTGGGCCTCTCACAGAGGCACAGAGGAGCAGGGGGATTGTTACGATCACCCTCGCTGAGAAAACATCCAGAAAGTAGGCAAAGCAATGCAGACAACTGTAAGGTTCACAGAAAGTACAGTACTGGAACAACCAAACAACTCTACAAATGATTCACTCAGAGACTAGGTCACCCCCCCCCCCAATCCCTAGTTATGACTGACCACCAACAGGTAGCAACACACACACTAGGAGCTCCTGGCCTCTGTACCAGCTTTTCGCTTCAGTTCTGTTACTGATATCTGCAAATGCAGACCTCCGAGTTGCCGGCTTTGGCAGGTTTCGATTTTTGTTGTTCAGTACAAGTGTAGGCCATTCTTCAGATTCTGTCCTATGAGGGCAATTTACACTATGTATTTTACAATTGTATGTTTCAAGCCTAGTTATTTCTGTCATTTACCCGGTTATTTGAACATAAATTCAATTGGGTTACTTATATATCTTTCTATATTTTGGCAACTCAAACTCAAAAGTTTGAGTTGCCAAAATTCAAATTACCAAGGCCTACAGTATTACTGGGCAATGAGAACTTAATAATTGTTTTAATTGTTAGTGGAAGGATTAAATTTGTATTCATATTTATTTACAGTGCTTGGAGCTCTGATTGGAAAGCAGACTGGTCGTCACATAGAGATTATGAATTCTTTTGAATTGAGTTACGATGAACTGGGTGGACATATCATCATTAGTCGTGAATATTATACACTTAAGGAAGAGCAGTGTAAGTATATTGTTGCACCTCATCATATTGACTTTTAAATTTACAGCTCTTATAATCGTAACATTTAATATGATCATAAAATTAAATTCCATTTTATATTAGGCAGGATAATGCACATCAGATGAAGTATCAGAGTACATCATAAGATTTTAACTCCCATGGATACACGAGACTCATATTGGCTTCCTCAGACCTCCCATAAACAGATGTCATTTTGAAAAAAAAATCCTGGATGTGAAGGTGTCAGAACTGAGTGAACAACCAAGGGTGGCACGTGCAACCTGAGCTAACAGCATTAGTGTTCAGCTTGTGTCCACAGCATCACTTAAAAATTATTGATATATATAAGTACCAGAAACTGCTATTATTTTGTGATGATGGTATTATAGAACATCTTGACTGTAACAAAGACTATGTACAGTGTTCATATATCAGTGAACACTATACACAGAATAATCACATTAATTTGATTAGTCAATGAGAAAATCCATAGGAACCGTGGTGAGGGTTCGAACCTATGCAGTGGGTGTTCCCATACCAGTCGGGGAGCCGGTCAGCCGAGCGGACAGCACGCTGGACTTGTGATCCTGTGGTCCTGGGTTCGATCCCAGGCGCCGGCGAGAAACAATGGGCAGAGTTTCTTTCACCCTATGCCCCTGTTACCTAGCAGTAAATAGGTACCTGGGTGTTAGTCAGCTGTCACGGGTTGCTTCCTGGGGGTGGAGGCCTGGTCGAGGACCGGGCCGCGGGGACACTAAAAAGCCCCGAAATTATCTCAAGATAACCTCAAGATACACATGCACTAGTCAACTAGGCCATGACATGATCAAAACGATTGCAACCTAGAGTTCTACTGAGCTCACAAGGGTTTCCTGAGGCTTCCACTGAAGCCAGACCATGTTGTGGCCTAGTTGACTAGGGCGTGTGCAGGGGAACACCCACCGCATAGGTTCGAACCCATATCACAGCTCCTACGAATTTTCTTAGTGAACACAATTCTGTTGATGATAATTATTGGGTGATGCAATCAACCACTGCCATTGTTTGGTACATCATGAATGTGACCTCGTTCTTGTTTAGAAAATAAACTATGCAAAATGGCTCATATTCTGGATTTACTGACCACAATGCTGATGATAATAGCAACATTGTACTTAAAGTAGCAAGAGGCATGTCATATTGTAGGCCTTATGTTGGGTTGGATGACGACGAGTCGGGCAGTGTCGCATCAGCTGATTAGTATGTTGACACTATGCTGTGTGTATGGGCCCATCAGATCACTTTAGTGACAAGTTATGGTAAACAAAAATGAATATATACAGTACTGTATATCCTCTTAAGAAAAATTGTAGATAAATGCAGCACTTGGAGAAATAGTTGAAATCTTGGGAAAGCCATTGAGTATATTTAAAACAAAAATCTATGGTTCATTTTCGTTTTGAGTTTTACAGGAATATGGAAAAGTTGGTGATAGACAAAAAATGACAATTAATCTGAAACTGGATCTTATGAAATTCCAGATCAAGTCTAGAATGATATTGTAGATATGTATTTGGGTATAGATATAAGTTTGGGTATAAATTGGAGCTGCCCCTCGATATGCCAACAGGCCTTCTGCAATTTCTCTTATTCCTATGTTTTTATAGGAATTCAGGTCATGTATTTTCAATAATGTACAATGAAATTTTGTCTTTTTGAGAAAAAGACAATCATTGGCAGGGTTTTCTGCTCTTTCGGTACTAGGGGGTAGGTTTGTTTGGTTGCAGCTGTCTCCTTCTTTTCTGGCGAAGAATGAGACTGATGCTTTCCAGAGTGGTCCTTGGGTTGTTGATGCTTGGTTGGTCAGGTCTGGGGTGCATCTTGTGTTGTCCGTTTGCAGTGCTCCGCCATTATGTGCGTGCCACGGTTTCAGTGGCTGGGGATGAGCTTTGGGTTGACCTGGTTTTCCCTCCTTCCCTGTTCCCAGGCTCGGGTCTTCCAGGTCGTCTGCAGGGTTATTAAGTCTAGCCAGCCTGTGGTCTATCCTCGTGCCCATGACGTTAGGAAGTTTGCTGCATTGGTTGCCATGTTTGGCATAATGTCGGGCTGATATTCGGGCGTGGGGATTTTGGAGATCGAACAGGGTCCAGGCGGCCCGTTATTTGGTTAATGTTCCTTCTCCTGGGCGTTTCTGTGTTGCTTTGGGTCGCAGGTTGCAGCCAGTTGTCTTGACTTTGCAGTGAGGAGTTTTTGGCGGCTGCCTCCCGGGTAAGTCCCTCTTCCTTATCTTCAGTTATGTAGCTCCTGGGAGCCGAAGGGGCTCCCCACAGAAAACCAGCATTGAATGTAATGAAATGCCATTTTCTGGGTGAGCCCTGGAGCCTCCCTGACAACCCTCCCTCCCTCTGGTCGGTGTTTTTTCGCGTTGTTTGATGCTTGGCTTCCGAACTGGAGTGCTGGGTTGCCGGTGTGGAGAGGTCCGGGGCTTCCCCTCCCTCTCTCCCTCTCAGGGAGGGAGGGCTGTGCGGATGAATGGCGTGGGAGTGGAGTGTGATGTTTGCTTGTTTCCTATGGATTGGAGGGAGTTCTACCTCTCTTTTCAGTTTTTAATTGTAATTTTTGTACCATTTGGGAGTTTTTGTTATGTCTACCTTTCTAGGTGCCTAACCCCAGTCGACAGCAGATAAGGAAAACCCCAACCACGGGGGGTTATTGCTCCCTGCAACCCCCCTCTAAGGGGGGGCCAGGTTCTGTCGCATGGTCCCCGGTAGGTTGAACTCCTAAGACTAATGCCCCAGTCTAATATATCACACATTATATTTGGTTGTACACTTGGAAGTGTACATAGCTGCAGGGAGCCTCCGGGGCTCACCCAGAAAATGGCGTTTCATTACATTCAATGCTGGGCTTTTTCATCTCTGGGATTAACTTTATCATCCTTTCCTGAACTCATTTAAGTGAATTCATGTCCATTCTTTAGTATAGCAACCAAAATTGAACTGTATAATGCAATATACATTAATGTTGTGTTGAAAAAATATTTAACATGAACTTTTCCTATTACAAGCTGTCATTTCTTGTTTTCTTTGCTCGTAGACAAACAAGTATTTAGTGACATGGATTTGCTTGGATGGTATACTACTGGTGACACTCCTGGGCCTCCTGACCTCTTAGTTCACAAGCAAATCTGTGATCTATTGGATAGCCCTGTATTCCTTAAGCTGAACCCTATGGCACGTCACACTGATGTGAGTACAATAGTGTATAACCTGTAATAATATAGTGTATAACCTGTAATCTCATAACCTAACATATTTTAAAAATAAGTTAAATTTTGATACCGTACGCAGAAATAATATTCACATAAATACATTTCACAGATTTTTCAAGTTTAAAATAAAGCTTTCATTGCATATGGAAAGCGCTTTTGTGAGCATTACACTCTTTCCTTACCTTACTGCTACCTTAACTAAAGATCCTACTGACCTCTGATTAGGATCTGGCACATTTAGGGTATATTAAGATTCCACACGGGTGCAGCTTGGAGTTTTGGAAGACGGAAGGAAAGGAGATACCATTTTGGTTAAATTTGATTTGGAGGAATCTGTTATAGGAAGGGTGCAGTATACTGTGTGTGTGTAATTACCTAAGTTACAGGATGAGAGCTACGCTCGTGATGTCCCATCTTCCCAGCACTCTTTGTTATATAATGCTTTGAAACTACTGACGGTCTTGGCCTCCACCACCTTCTCACCTAACTTGTTCCAACCGTCTACCACTCTGTTTGCGAAAGTGAATTTTCTGATATTTCTTCTGCATCTTTGTTTAGTTACAAGAAAGACTGCTACCAAATATACAAATATATAGAAAATCAGGTTCTGAGTTAGGAACACCTGACTTACGATTGGATTTTTGGAATGCATTCCTTTCATAAGTTGAAGTCATTGTTGTACTGTACTGTTAGGCACATTATAGAAAACTTAAATAAATCTTCCAACTTAATTTAATTACTTATATGGTGTACTTTATTATTTTCATTAATTTTAAGTCAAAATTACTAATTAAATTACTATTGTGGTTAATTATCCAACTACAGTACTTGGAATGGATGATAGAGGGAAAGTCTTGCTTCATACATGTTAGCATTCAGTCCCTGACTGGCCAAGTGATTAGGCACTATTCCATTCCACTGTCACTCAAATCCTTATCCTCATCCATACAGTAGTTGTAATGGCTTGGTGCTTTCATGAAAATTACCTTATCATTGCTTACATATTAGTAATTTCAATTACATTGAGTTTGAATATCAAATTACATTTGTTAAATATTTTTTGAATCACTTGGATTCATATTGTTATGGGTGACATTCAGAAACTTCCAATTTTTTAAGAAACTCTATTTTGTAAGTCTTGTCAAAGAAAGTGAGAACTAAACTACAGCATATATAAATGTTAAGTAAATTTATTATTTTTGGACATACAGTGCATCAGCATAGCTTTAGTCAGCAATGTACTTACTATAATGTAACTTTGGGTTTCTTGAAAACTGATAGAATAGAAAGCCATTATTTACAAATTATTCTTTTTTTCTTTCACAATAGCTTCCAGTAAGCATATATGAAAGTGTCCTGGACTTAGTGAATGGAGCTCCTACTATGTTGTTGGTAGAACTGCAATATACATTAGCTACTGAGGAAGCTGAACGCATTGGTGTGGACCATGTTGCCCGGATGTCATCACACGACACCCAGGAGAGTTCCCTTGGTAAATATTGTGGAGATTTAGTTTATTATAGGTTAATGTAGTTGGCCTTCATCTAATTGCATAGCTTCTTGAACTTTAGTGATGTAGAATCTTTTTAGAAATTTCAGTTTCCTTTGTGTATTTATACTTACAATATTTGCTACACTGAAACTTTCTGGCTTTATTGCTGTGTGTATACACACACATATTACTCTTACATGCTACTTTACATATCCTGGAGACTTGGGGATGGCATTACATGACCAAATTTTGAAATAAAATCCAAAGAATACACAACATACCATTGGGTTCATTTATCAACTTGCTGTGCTATAGTTTGATATGACATGTTGCCAGTGAGTAGAAAAAAAATCGTTCCCAATTTTTTTTTACTTTCTTATAGTTAAAATGCATTCCCTGGTCATAAGAAAATAAAAAAAAACAAAGTTGTATGCGATACACTTTGCCCCGTGATGGAGCAAGGAAGTCGGGCAATACAGTATTGAGGCACTGAGAGTGCGGTCGCTAGCTTGGGTATTCTTCAGCCCTGGCGTGTGGCCGGTTTGTTGCAAATACCTTTTTACATAAATATTTCAATGTCTGAATAGTTTTTTATAAAAAAAATTTTTAGTAATATTAATCAATAGTATGTAGTTTGAGGAATTTATATAGTTAAATGTGTGAAATATTACTATGCTCAAAAATATGATCTCGTACAGTAAATAGTGACAATATATACCTGGTTGATGGGGTTCTGAGAGTTGTTCTACTCCCCAAGCCCGGCCCGAGGCCAAGCTTGTATTACTGTATGTTCTTTGAACAATAAAATTGTTTGTGTTGTCATTACACTGTCTAAACACACACACACCATATATATATCTGTCAACATTTTTAAGCACCAATAAACAATTCTGTTGGGTGTGGTGATGAAATAAAAACACATCAAGGTGCCACACAATACGAGCAGACATCAGGAATCATCAGATGTAAGAAAATGATTCCAGTATACTACACATATTGCTGACTAGCCAGTGAACTGCTATAATTATCACATTTCTGTCACTAAATCCTGCATGTGAGTGCATTTCCACCAGGTTATATTGTAAAGGAGCATGAGGTATTTCATAACGCAGGAAACTGGCTGGGTGTCGTCTCTACTTCACGTTGTGAACATAATGACTAGTATTGTATTCACTAATATCTGAATGTTGCACATGGTGTTCATCACAGTCAGAATTATCCAACACTATCATCACAGGTTTTTTTATTCATCATTATTACGTGGTGCTTTGAACTTCGGCTGCATGTGTCAGTCTTAGTTGCTGTGGCAGTCCTGAGGAAAAGGATAGAAGCACTATGTACCCGCAGGAGTTTTGAATCTTAAGATATATACTGTACTAACAAATGTCATATGTGAGGCAGCACACACCCTTTACTCTTGATATCATAAGTTGCACAGTACAGTGATGAAAGTAGTTTCTTGTGGTAGAAGATAACTAAAAAATAAAATTGTATTGACAAATAGAGGAAAGTACAGTGCAACCTCAAAACATAATGGCCCCTTTGATCCTATTTACATTGTCCCCCCGTATGGACATTCACGAGTTGGACACTAGATCCATGCATATGAACGCTGTCTTACCCCCATGATCATCCTCCAAGACCTCCCTTCCACTCCACTCAGATATTAACATCAAAACCTTATACTTGCCTTATCAACAATGGGAAGTCATTCTCAATTTCACTCGTTATGTGAAATAAAACACTATACACCTGTACAGTGAGTGCGACACATTTGGACTGTGAGCTATAAGCACCAACAGTCTAACCATCAATAATAAGATTTGGTCAGAAAGAGTTGTAAACTTTTGAACCATCTTAGTAGCCACACAGTATAGAGCACTAATGACAGAACTGTCGTACATATTTGATTACTGAGGTTGTACTGATCCAAAAAGTTTTGCCAGAAACATGGTTTATTTATTTCTCTGACATTTAAAAACAGGCTACATGTAAGCTTTTTAGAAATTCTTTCTATATTGATCAATATGTAAGTACTACAAGAAAGCTACGATTTAAAACACATTTAACTATTAATCCGTGGCACTTGAAGGAGGTACAATATAACAACGAATCTCTCTATTCCTAACCATTACCTCCCCGTTTCAACACTTATTTTGTTACAGTTGCAGAAAATCTTCAAGCACAGTATAGTGCAATAAAGATGCTGGCTAGTCGAGTGCGCTTGATTGCAGAATACGTTCGTGCCAGCCAACGTGGTGAGGTGGAGTTCAATCACGAGATTCTTCGGCAGGTCAATGCTTTGGCCCACCGACTTCCAGTCTTAAATAGCGATAAGTTTCGAGGAGAATTTTATAATGTGAGTGATTTTCCCAAGTTCAAATTTATCACAATAGATTATCAGTCAGTTGTAAATTTTTATCAGCCCATTTAGCAGAGTAAAGATAGGAAAAATAAGGCACGAAAATGTTTAGGTGTACTGTACAGTATAGGGAAGTTAGTGGCAGAAACTAGTGGTGGTGAACTATGCAAGATTGTCACAAGTGTTATGGTCTAGAACTACGCCCCACTAATATCTTGTGTACATTGGATACTACATGAAAGCAGAAGGGCAAGTGATTTGTGTGTGTTGGTTCCTTACCATGAAGGGGGCAACAGTATATATATCACTGTACAGTATAAATAATATACTTGATAATCTAGGGTTAAATTTTATGTTGCTTTTATTTCAACTCTAGTGAAGACCAAGTAATAATTCTTATCTTTTCCTTACAGCAATGTAATGATGTAGCACTGATGTCTTACCTTGGAACAATAACTAAGTGCTGCAATACTATGAACAGATTTATCAACCGATTCAACCTTTTACACGAGAGATTAGCGATGGGTCGCCGGATGCGAGGACTTTTCTTTTAAGGTGTAAGTCCTAAAAGAATATGTAGTGTTAACAACTGCGGATTACTTGGCTATTATTTAATCAAATTACTCTGAACCCCCCAAAAATATTAATTGCCATATTGAGACTGGTGTCATATCAATCTGCAAATTTTGTGTATGTATAGTTGGATTTAATGATCACTTGAGTCTTTAAATTTAATGATTTATTAAGTTGTGTGCTGGCTATATTAATCTTTCATATGTTTGTACATATCTCGATTTTATATTTTATAGAGCTTGAAGGTCTTAATCATTTAAACTTATATTTTGTTTGATATCAGCATAGAGTACAGTATTTGATTTAATACAAAGCCATGCTTAAAGGTAACTCTTAATGCATTTTACAATTATTGTCACGTACAGATAAAAATCAACAGAAAATTATTGGCAGCATTTTGAAGTTGAAGTGTATTTCAGGAAATTATTAATAAATGAACTTGGAGCTTCCTTTCTCAGACAAGAGATGGACTCATTATCCTTGTATAACCTTTTCCACCAGAGTAAAATTGAGCTTATAAATAAAAATACCAATAGGTTAAAAATGTTAAGTGTCAATAATAAATTTACACCAATTGAGTTAAGTGTTTATAATTACCCCCCCCCCCATATGTGTGTGTATAAACACACACATTGTGTGTATAAACACACACATTGTGTGTATAAACACACATTTGTGTATACACACACATTTGGGTATATACACACAATGTGTGTATACACAATTGTGTGTGTATATATACTGTACACACATTGTGTATACCCGTTTGGTTTATACCTGGTTGTTAGGGTTTTGGAAGTTCTTCTACTCCCCAAACCCGGCCCGAGGCCAGGCTTGACTTGTGAGTTTGGTCCACTACTGTTGCTTGGAGCAGCCCACATACCCACCACAGCCCAGTTGGTCCGGCACTCCTTGGAGGAATAAATCTAGTTTCCTCTTGAAGATGTCCACGGTTGTTCTGGCAATATTTCTTATGCTTGCTGGGAGGACGTTGAACAACTGTGGACCTCTGATGTTTATACAGTGTTCTCTGATTGTGCCTATGGCACCCCTGCTCTTCACTGGTTTTATTCTGCATTTTCTTCTGTATCGTTCACTCCAGTACTTTGTTATTTTACTGTGTAGATTTGGTACTTGGCCCTCCAGTATCTTCCAGGTGTATATTATTTGACATCTCTCTTGTCTTCTTTCTAGTGAGTACATTTGGAAGGCTTTGAGATGATCCCAATAATTTAGGTGCTTTATCGCGTCTATGCGTGCCGTATATGTTCTCTGTATTCCCTCTATTTCAGCAATCTGTCCTGCTCTGAAGGGGAAAGTGAGTACTGAGCAGTATTCAAGACGGGACAATACAAGTGACTTGAAGAGTACAACCATTGTGATGGGATCCCTGGATTTGAAAGTTCTCGTAATCCATCCTATCATTTTTCTGGCTGTCGCAATATTTGCTTGGTTATGCTCCCTAAACATTAGGTTGTGAGACATCATTATTCCCAAATCCTTTACATGCTGTTTTCCTACTATGGGCACATTTGATTGTGTTTTATACCCTGTATTATGTTTAAGGTCCTCATTTTTACCGTACCTAAGTACCTGGAATTTATCACTGTTAAACATCATGTTATTTTCTGATGCTCAGTCAAAAACTTTATTAATATCAGCTTGAAGTTTTTCAATGTCTTCAGCCGAGGTAATTTTCATACTGATTTTTCTGTCATCTGCAAAGGATGATACGAAGCTGTGACTTGTATTTGTGTCTATATCTGATATGAGAATAAGGAAAAGCAGCGGTGCAAGGACTGTACCCTGAGGTATAGAGCTTTTAACTGCGCTTGGACTAGATTTTATATGGTTGACCGTTACTCGCCGAGTCCTGTTTGACAGAAAACCGAGTATCCAGGGTCCTACTTTATCAGTTGTTCCCATTGACTTCATTCTGTGTGCTATCACGCCATGGTCACATTTATCGAAAGCCTTTGCGAAGTCCGTGTATATCACATCCGCATTCTGTTTTTCTTCTAATGCCTCGGTGACTTTTTCGTAGTGCTCAGGTAGCTGTGAGAGGCACGATCTTCCCGCTCGAAATCCACGTTGGCCTGGGTTGTGAAGGTCATTGGTCTCCATGAAATTGGTGACCTGACTCCTAATCACTTAATCACATCACACATAATACTTTTATTATATGTGATGTTAGTGCAACTGATCTATAATTCTTTGCCAATGCTTTGCTCCCTCCCTTGTGTAGATGGGCTATGTCTGCTACTTTAAGTGCATCTGGTATCTCCATGTCTCAGGAGGCCTGGTCGACAACCGGGCCGCGGGGACGCTAAGCCCCGGAAGCACCTCAAGGTGTCCAAGCTCTTCCTCCACACTATACTTAGTGCCTGTGCTACCGGCACTTTGCATTTCTTTATAAATATTGAATTCCATGAGTCTGGACCTGGGGCCGAGTGCACGGGCATGTTTTCAACTTCTCATTCAAAGTCTAGTGCGCTCATGTTGATATCAGTTATATTTACAGGGGTTTGAATATCCCGCATAAAGAAATTGTCTGGATCTTCCACTTTCATGTTGTTTATTGGAGTGCTAAACATGTCCTCATACTGCTTTTTTTTGGATTTCACTAATTTCTTTGTCATCCTCCGTGTATGAACCTTCACTTGTACGAATAGGTCCAATACTGGCAGTGGTTTTTGCTTTTGATTTCGCATATGTGAAGAAGTATTTTGGATTTTTCTTTATTTCCTGAATTGCTTTCTGTTCTAACTGCCTTTCTTCAGTTTGATATGAGTGTTTCAATTTCCGCTCAATTTCTTCAATCTCCCTATTTAAATTATTCCTTCTTTGATGGGAAATTCGTGTCTGCATAAGCATTTCCGTTATTTTTTTTCCTGCGTTCTCTTTCTACGTTGGATCTCTTTCTGGCTTTCCTCAAAGGCACATGTTTCAGACTTGATACGCTTCCGAAGTCAGTTTTTCTATTCCTTCTGTAGGACTTGTTACTTCTGTTACTTAGAACAGTTTCCCATGGAATGTTTGTAAGTTCCCTGTTTATTATCTCCCAGTCTATCCTTTTATTATTAAAATTTAATTTACTGAATAGCCCCTCTCGCTTTATCAACGTTTTAGTCTATTCTGAGTATTGATGGTCGTTTGCACTTCAGTGAGCTTGTGATCTGAGTATGGGTATCTGATATCGTAATGCTTCTGATAATGTCTTTCTATAATGTTAAATAATGTTCTACATTATAATGTCTATAATGTCGTCAATGTGTGTATTTACACACAGTGTGCATATACACACATTGTGTATATACACACTGTGTGTACACACAATGTGTGTACATACACTCACAGAGTATTCACACACAATGTGTGTATACACACACAATGTGTGTATACACACAATGTGTGTGTGTGTGTGAGAAAAAAAATAGTAGTTAGTAAACAGTTGAGAGGCGGGCCAAAAGAGCAAAGCTCAACCCCCACAAAAACAACTAGGTGAATATACACATCGCCTGATAGCCGAGTGGACAGCGCTCCGTACTCGTAATCCTAGAGACCGGGTTCAATCCCGGTGATGGCAGAAACAAATGGGCAGTTTCTTTCACCCTGATGCCCCTGCTACCTAACAGTAAATAGGTACCTGGGAGTTAGACAGCTGTTACGGGCTGCTTCCTGGGTGGGTGGGTGGGTGTGTGTGTAATTACCTAAGTGTAATTACCCAAGTGTAGTTACAGGACAAGAGATACGCTCGTGGTGTCCCGTCTTCCCAGCACTCTGTCATATAACGCTTTGAAACTACTGACGGTTTTTGGCTTCCACCATCTTATTTAACTTGTTCCAACCGTCTGCCACTCTGTGAAAGTGAATTTTCTTATATTTCTTCAGCATCTTTGTTTAGTTAGTTTAAATCTATGACCTCTTGTTCTTGAAGTTCCAGGTCTCAGGAAATCTTCCCTATCAATTTTATCAATTCCTGTTACTATTTTGTAAGTAGTGATCATATCACCTCTTTTCCTTCTGTCTTCTAGTTTTGGCATTTTTGATGCCTCTAACCTCTCCTCGTAGCACTTGCCCTTCAGTTCTGGGAGCCACTTAGTAGCATGTCTTTGCACCTTTTCCAGTTTGTTGATGTGCTTCTTAAGATATGGGCACCACATAACCGCTGCATATTCTAGCTTTGGCCTAACAAAAGTCGTGAACAGTTTCTTTAGTATTTCCCCATCCATGTATTTAAAAGCAATTCTGAAGTTAGACGGCGTAGCATAGGCTCCTCGCACAACGTTCTTTATATGGTCCTCAGGTGATAGTTTTCTATCTAGAACCACCCCTAGATCTCTTTCTTTATCAGAATTCTTTATAGATTTCTCACATAATTTATAGGTTGTGTGGGGTCTATGTTCTCGTATTCCACATTCCATAACATGGCATTTATTCACATTAATTTAAATTCCATTTACCAAGTGGTGCTCCTTATACTTATTTTGTCTAGGTCTTCTTGAAGGGCATGACAATCATCTAAGTTTCTTATCCTTCCTATTATCTTAGCATCATCAGTAAACATGTTCATATAATTCTGTATTCCATCTGGTAGATCATTTATGTAGACAATGAACATCACCGGTGCAAGAACTGAACCCTGTGGTACTCCACTTTCGACGTTTTTCCAGTCAGATACATTGCCTCTGATTACTGCCCTCATTTTTCTACCAGTCAGAAAATTTTTCATCCATGTTATAAGTTTATCCATCACCCCTCCAATATTTTCCAATTTCCAGAACAACCTCTTATGTGGAACTATGTAAAAAGCCTTTTTTAGGTCCAGATAGATGCATTCAACCCAACCATGTCTTTCCTGTAAAATCTCTGTGGCTCAATCATAGAAACTGAGTAAATTCGATACACAGGATCATTCAGATTGAAAACCATACTGTCTGTTTGATATTATATCATTTCTCTCCAGGTGTTCTACCCATTTAGTTTTTATTATTTTTCCAATATTCTGACTATTACACTTGTTAATAATACAGGTCTATAATTGAAGGGGGTCTTCCGTGCTGCCACTTTTGTAGATTGGAACTATGTTAGCCTTTTTCCACACATCTGCTACGACTCCTGTACACAGAGTTGTCTGAAAAATCAGCTGAAGTGGAATGCTGAGCTTGGGTGCACATTCTTTCAGAACCCATGGTGAAACTCCATCTGGGCCAACTGCTTTGTTCTTACTTGGCTCTAGAAGCATTTGTTTCACTTCGTCTCTAGACACCTCTATGTGCTCTATAGTCTCTCTGGAATTCTTATTGTGTCTGGTTCCCTGAAGATCTCATTTTGTACACACACACATTGGAACTTTTCGTTTAATGTTTCACACATTTCCTTTTAATTTTCCGTGTCTCTGTCCCCCATTTTCAACCTCTGAATATTATTCTTTACCTGCAGCCTGCTTTTAATGAATTTATAATAAAGGCCTGGATCTGATTTACATTTGTCTGCTATACTGTTCTCAAAGTTCCTCTCTGCCTCTCTCCTTACAGATGTGTAGTTGTTTCTTGCATCTTTGTATTGCTGGTTTGGGGGTTTGGTCTCTTTCCATAATGATTCCATGCTTGTGTCTTGATCTCTGGCCATCTTGCTATTTCTATTGAACCAACCCTGTTTCCTAGGTCTGCATATCTGTTTTGGTATGAATGTTTGTGTGCCTTCA
The DNA here is from genome assembly GCA_020271785.1 of Procambarus virginalis. Classification (NCBI taxonomy): domain Eukaryota; kingdom Metazoa; phylum Arthropoda; class Malacostraca; order Decapoda; family Cambaridae; genus Procambarus; species Procambarus virginalis. The sequence continues at coordinate 12,733,803 of WNGS01003388.1, read as the reverse complement.
TCGTATATTTTGCAAAATTTGACATACATCTCATTTACTTCCCTGCCTAGCAACAAGTCTATCCCATTATACCCATGAAAAAATTTTCTAAGTTCCCCATAGCATCCTCTCTTGAAATCGAGTTAAACAACTGTTTCACTGTCCCCATTCTCTTTTAGATTATATAGCATAATGTATTTAATGTCCAGGAGGACGTGATCACTCTTTCCCAAGGGAGGAAGGTACTGGATGTCAAATACCTCTTCTTCTTTCCTGGTGAATACTAGATCCAGTACTGACGGAACATCCCCTTCCCTCATTCTTGTGGCCTGCTTGATGTGTTGATACATGAATGTCTCCAAAATGAGGTTTACAAATCTGCCTGTCCCTGTCCAATTGTCCTCTGTTCTTGCCTTATAGGCCTCCCAGTCTATTGCCTTAAAATTGAAGTCCCCACAGTACCAGCAATCGGGATTTATCTTTGTCAGCTCTTACCATAATTTCTCTCATGACCTTTATGAGGCCCTCTCGTTTGTCATCCAGTTCTTTTTTGTTCATGTGTTGCTTGCTGGTGGGCTGTAGGCATTTAAAATTATCACTCTCTTAAGTAAAAGATTATTATAATAATAAAAAAATTACCCTCATGTTGATGATTCTTGTGCATCTTGGGACACCAAGAATTATCCTCATGGCTTCATTCTGTACTACGTCAAGTTTGTTCAACACAGAGGCTGGAAGTTAATTAGGGGCAAGGCTTGATAATCAACTAGAGGTCTAACAAACATCATATAGAAGAACAAATTCACAAGGGCCGTGCGTGTGTGTGTGTGTGGGGGGGAATCATTTGATTGATAGTTGAAAGGGCAGAGCTCAACCCCCGCAAGCACAACTAGGTGAATACACACGTGTACACATATGCAGTCCCCGTGGCGTAATGATAAGTCACTCGCCTGGTGTTTAGCGAGCGCTTTGTCCTGGGTTCATATCCTGGCTGGGGAAGATTTACTGGGTGCAAATCCTTAACTGTAGCCTCTGTTTACCCAACAGCAAAATAGCTACCTGGTTGTTAAACAATTTGGCGAGTCGTATTTTGGGGAATATTAGGATTAAGAACCTGCCCGAAACATTTTGCGTACTAGTGGCTGTACAAGAATGTAAGAACTCTACATATGCACATGTACATAAACACCAAAGCTCAACCCCTGCAAGCACAACTAGTTGAGTACATGTATGTACACATATGTACAGTTGTGTATATATACACGTGTCTATATATATTATATATTAATACTGTATGGGTGTGTAAAAGTTAATCACATTTATTCCTCATTTTAATATGAAGAAGACAGTATTGGTAGTAAAAATATAACAGGCAAATTAAACTACTGATGTAATCAAACAATATTTTTCAAAATACAAAACATTTTTCAATGTGCATAATGATGTATGTTCATTTTAGACCAGTGGTTATTGTCCAGGAGCACCATTAACCAGTTGTGGGTCACTGTTTTCTGGAAGGTGGAGCTCCACTAGTCCAATAAGTTCTTCCACTTGTTCCTCTGTAAGCCTGTCTTCACTTTCTTCAATTATCTGAAAGATACAAATATCTTTCAGGTACCAACCATATTCTTTCAAGCAGCAGTGTCAAACATTTAGACTACAGTGGCAGTAACTGACTTTTCACGAAGCCCTTCAAGTTATATCTATATTCCAAGACTTTAACAATATCAAGCATTAAATGCAATGAAATGTCGTTTTCTGATGGGCTCCAAGCTACAGAACTAGGCCAAACACTGTAGGTGTATCCAGGCTGTCGCAAGTTAACTGATTTTACACTTAACAGCCATGGGGAGGGTATGGCATACTCCTCCTACCTTTATATTAAAGCAGTTTCTTAGCACAATTATGTACCTTTAATACAGGTGCTGCACCAACTGTCTACTCTCAGTGACATTACAACTCTAGGCATTAATAATTTCACAAATGGAGAAAACTTTTGCAAACATTACCAACTGCATTTCCACAGGTGTTGTTGGTCGCAGGTTAATCAACTGCAGCTTCTCAGCTTTAGTAAGCTTGAAATTCTTCACAGACTGAAGAAAACTTTGAATTATTTCTGGATTTTGGTTCCTACAAGGAGTTTTCTCCAAGTATTTAAGTGTCTGAAAAGTAACAAAATTACTTTTTTGAGTTCAGCCCTTCTGAAATCCAGTACAATGTTTCTTACACATTAAAATATTCACTGTCCATGAACAATAAACTCTATTCAAACACTTCATGCAAATACTGAACATGCATTAAAATATAAAAGCAAAGCATGAAGAATGTAATTCAATACATTACATGAACAATGAGTTCTTAAATAACAAAAATTATCATAATAACAGCACACCAATCGAATAGCACAGATTCCTGTATAGCAGCCCCGCGAATAACTGGCAACTGTACCTACAGAAATGCCACACATCTGTAAAATACCTACAGATGCCTGCCCAGTGCGAGAGAGTGCTCTCCCAGAGCCCTAATTCATTGCTTGATGTTAAGGTGGTGGTGCTTGCAAGATGCAACTCTGTTATTTGGCATCCAAAGTTTATGAAATTAGATATCACGGGACTCGGTACATCGAGAGGAGTACAACGAAGTCAGTGGTTATGACCTGGGTCAGCTGCAATCCAGAATGCAAGGCTCTGGTACTAGGGGCTACTAGTACTACTACTACCCAATCAGTGGGATAATTTTGGCTGTAGATTGGTAATGGGGCAGAGAAACGCAGTCCCCTCACAAAGTAGTTGGCTCTGTGGTCACCAAAATCCCCAACCCCCACCTGGACCAATGAGGCATTATCTGAGAAGCGAGAACGCTACGCTCGACTTCACCGATGAGAAATCATGCCGCAACTAATGGCAACACAGCCTAGGTTTGGTGGGTGAGGCCTATGGTTTTCACTGGCTGAGATGGAATGACATCACATCACCCATGTGGCCACCCGAGGAGGTGTGTGACACTATTCGGGAAGGAACACTAGAGGGCCACCACCCACACAATGAGAGCGAGCAGTGCAAGCCACAACATGGAGAGTAGTGACTCAGCGTGTGGAGGGATCAGGTGAGCTCCCACCAGGTCCTCCTGCTCCTCAAGCACCTTGAATCACGTGCATGTAAGGAATCAACAGCAAGGAGCCTCAC
>WNGS01003388.1:12671222-12702179 GCA_020271785.1 Procambarus virginalis | reverse complement strand
ATATATATATATATATAATAAAGCTATTCATTTCATTATGTATTAGCTATTTTTTTTTTATTTTAGTTAAAACTAACGTTGATATATGACCGAACCTAACCAACCCTACCTAACCTAACCTATCTTAACCTAACCTAAACTAACATAACTAAATCAATAATTTATGTTCTTAATATAATATAATAATAATATTTAAAATAAACCAATAGGAAACAATTTATTGAAAATAAAGAAAATCACTCGGCCTATTAGGCAAATCGGGCCTTGTATAGTAGGCCGAGAAGTGCGTTCTGACTACTAGGTATGACGTATATACAGTATATACATATATATACTTATACATACTGTACACACATATACATACATTTATGGCTCTCCTACTCTGAGAGGGTAAGATAGCTGATAGAGAAACTAGTGTGTTATTAAGCACTTAACCACTGAAGGTGATTAAGGTGCTTTTACAAGCTCAGGTAATATAGTTACATCACATACATTGTATAGTTGATATATTACATGGTCAATCTTGGGTACAAATCCAATATATCATCAAGTGTTCCAGTATTCATATAGTAATTACAGAGTTCAGTATATCTCAGCCCAGGAGGGCAAAAAAGTCAGTTAGTCAATATGGACATTCTACAATATAATGTTCAAGGGAGTGCATGTATATGTAGTAAAATATGTGTTCAATAAAACAACCATGATCACTGCTATCATAGATGATAATAATGATTACAATGGTGAAGTTGAATGGCTTAGGTGTATATATTGGGGGAGTGGGTAACACATGATACAGTGTCAGTTTAAGGCACTAGGTAGGAAACTATGAGGATGTCTTATCGACAGATTTATCCAAGTCCCCAAACCATGGCTATCTGTGCAGTCATCTATAATGTTACTCACCAGGCCCAATGGGGCTTTACCCTACTTAGCTAATAATACGCACATTATCCAATGTGCCGCAGCTTTACCAAACCTAAAGGTTAGGCAAGGCCTTTAGCTATACTGGTACAGGAGCCTGTTAACATCACTAACATCTCCCCTATAGCCAGGGCAAGGCTGCCTGTGCAGCCACATACACAATTACTGATCAGAGTACAAGTAAATCATACACAAGGTCTCGGTAGAACAGCTGGGTTCGTTTTCGACTCACAATCGGGAATCCCGGGATTCACCAAGCAGTAAATAGGTGCCTGGGAGTTAAAAATTTATTGTAGGGCTGAATCCTAAGGAAGGTCACCAGTTTAACCTGGGGGGTGGAGAGACTCAATATAAACCTAACATACATACATATGCAGTGTCTATCATTGATAAAATGTGTTATTGTTTCGACAAAGCTCATTTATGAATTGTCAAAACTGTATATCGTTAGGATTGGTTTGGTCAAGTAAGGCTGAAATGGGTAAAGTTCAATTAGACGGGCCTGGTTAATGTGGGGTTAGGCTAGGTCAGGTCAGGTAGGCTTTTGCATATGCTGGTGAACAAACATGGGTACAATTTGACGTACAGTACTGTATTATGGATAGAATGGATAATCAAATGGATAGAATATACATACAAGTATATCATATACTGTGACATGCCCCTTTACCACTTAGAAACTATTTCCATACATTATAAACCCAGAAGACACTTGCCACTGTACACACAGGAGTGTTATATTACTACTTCCAATATGTATGTGTATGTATAAACATATATATATATATATATATACAGGTATATATATTCACCTAGTTGTGTTTGCGGGGTTGAGCTTTGCTCTTTCGGCCCGCCTCTCAACTGTCAATCAACTGTTTACTACTTTTTTTTTCTCCCCCCCCCCCAGGAAGCAGCCCGTGACAGCTGACTAACTCCCAGGTACCTATTTATTGCTAGGTAACAGGGGCATTCAGGGTGAAAAAAAACTTTGGCCATTTGTTTCTGCCTCGTGCGGGAAGCGAACCCACGCCACAGAATTACGAATCCTGCGCGCTATCCACCAGGCTACGAGGCCCCCCTGTATGTACATTGTATGAGAATGTATGAACATGTATATATAACATTAATAATTTTGTAACTAGCGTCAAAATTTTTTTATTTGCTTAGCTAAACAAACTAGAGGGTTCAGTTCCTGAACTGATTATGTGCCTCTGTAATCCTTTACACCACTGCCCACGGGATGGGTATGGGGTGCATAATAAAGAAAGAAATTGAATATGGCCAGACAACAGTGCCTAACAGCCCATTACATCCACAATGCTTCAGTTGTTAACTATCACGACTCTTCAATTTCCTCTACACAAGGTGAGGTTGACCTCGTCACAGCTTCATACCTATGTACAAATAATTAAGACAAAACATACCTGAAAGGCAGACTATAAAATGCTAATTTATGGGGGAAATGACAGTTTGCACTAACTTTAAATGCCAATAACATAAGGCCGTGACACGGCTACATAAAGCTATATAAATATAAACTTATAGCTAGTTTTGGATCTACTCTGTGTAATATTTCATAGAGAACAGGGTTGCAGCACATTGCCGTGTATACCTAAGCTTGTTAATAACAATAAAAGATAAAAAATAAGCTTGTTAATAATAATAATAAGATACAAATAGTGACCATACTCACACTTCCATGGTGATGGTCCACTACACACGCCTCGCTGGCCTCGCCTACACTATACCTTCCCTACACCACTACGTCCTCCATTCACACTTGTTGCAGCATTTTGTTATTTATATACACAAGAGTTTGTTACACGCGTGTAAGGCCACCACTAGCACGCAGGGCGTTCCTGGCAGGTCCTTAATCCTAATATATTTCTCCGGAATACGACCCGCCAGAGGGCTCAAGAACACATTCACTGCTGGGTGAACAGAGGCTACACTTAGGGATTGGCGCCCAGTCAATCCTCCCCGGCCACGACCCCAGGACAGAGCGTTCGTGAAGCGTCGGGCGAGTGTCTTACCACTGCGCCACAGGGACCATCACTGTAAAGTAACTTTTCCAAACATTACATATTATCCATTATAATAATAAAAAATTAATGATAATATAAAAAAATATAAAATAATAATAGTATTATAATTATTCGTGAAAATATTACAGGGAATTTGAAGTACAATTTTGTATATAGTACGTAAGTGAATCTATCTGAATTTACCTTGAACAGAAGTAATGTGTGTTTAAAAAAATATATTACCCGAATATCTGCCTGAAACCCCATCCGTGTTGGTGGTAATCCTTTACACCACCGCCCACGGGATGGGTATGGGGTGCATAATAAAGAAAGACATTGAATTGGCTTCGCAAGAGTATAAAACACATCAATGTTGTCTACCTTGAAATATATATAAATACTGTACAGTAAAGAAATAAAATACAAATAAATATTTTAGCGTTTATGACTTTGGTGAGTACTCACCTAGTTGTGCTTGCGGGTAGGGTGTTCCTTGGGTCTATAACCTTGTGGGTGTTTTTTTTATTATTAATTAATGTTTATATATATATATATATATATATATATATATATATATATATATATATATATATATATATATATATATATATATATATGTATATATATATTGGTATATTTTGGTAGCAGTCTTTCCTGTAGACATATATTATTAAATATGACCGAAAAAGTAAGATTAATAATTCTAACACGAATTTTCTCGATTTTCCTTATGTTTCTTTTTACTGGTGACGGTAAATGAAAAATCAATTCTCCAAAATTCATTTTTATTTCTAGTCTGACGCGACACTTGAGCGCATTTCGTAAAACTTATTACATTCTCAAAGACTTTAGTTTATCAACACATAACTTATGCCTGAAACAACATTGGCTCTTATACCTGCATTTGGGTGAGGTGATGTAATACAATAGTGGGGTGAAAAACAAACTTTCAACAAAACACAGAACACAGAATAATGGATATAGAAGTTGGGTACAAATAGAACTGCAGAAGGCCTATTGGCCCATATTTCTTGATGCTTCTATATTGGAGCGGAGTCTTGAAGTGGGTAGAATATAGTTGTGCGTTAATTGGCTGTTGATTGCTGGTGTTGACTTCTTGATGTGTAGTGCCTCGCAGATGTCAAGCCGCCTGCTGTCGCTGTATCTATCAATGATTTCTGTGTTGTTTGTTAAGATTTCTCTGGTGATGGTTTGGTTGTGGGAAGAGAATATATGTTCCTTAATGGAGCCCTGTTGCTTATGCATCGTTAATCGCCTGGAAAGAGATGTTGTCTTGCCTATACAGTATACTGAGTTCTTTGGGGCTTACAGTCCCCAAGTGGGCATTTGAAGGCATAGACGACGTTGGTCTCCTTTAAGGCGTTCTGCTTTGTGTCTGGAGAGTTTTTCATGAGTAGGTTGGCCATTTTTTTTGGTTTTATTGTAAATCGTCAATTGTATCTTCGTCTTGTCAATTGTATGACAATTGTATTGTTTAACATATTGAGGGAGGACCTCAATATGTTAAACTATTGACCCTCCCTAGGATGCAACCCCACAGTTGACCAACTCCCGGATACCTACTCTCAGCTAGGTGAACAGAGGCATTAGGCGATAGGAAATATACCCAACCATTTCTGTCCTGCCTGGGATTCCTAACTGCATGTCAAGAACAACCAAGACAAGCACTACCAAGACACTTCGTGCTTTTTAAGGTGTCTTAAAAGGTGTACAAGTCTCCATGAGACTTGTACAGTTGAATAACCACTAATTTATTTTCCTTGAAGTCAAATGTTCCTTAGAATATTCCTAAGGTTTGGTTGTTTCCTATTGCAGCTCACATATAATTGTGCAACTTTCGATGACTAAGTCCTTTTCTTTATCGATCTGCTGCATATGGTAGCGTTGATATGATACTTGTGATGTGCATCGTTATACTATTTGTGGGGGTATTCCAAGTTTTTCAATTTCTAGTGTGAATAGTAAAGTATTCAGTGTTGGCTGCTTGTTTATCGTCAATTATAACTTGGCTGGTCTCGTCTTTTTAAAGTCCTACAGAGTCCTTTGTCTTGGTTTAATTTTTATGTAGGCATAAAGACTTGGGATCTTTTGTAATGTTTTGAGTAAGTTTACTTTCATAGTTCCTTTTGGCTATGATTTCCTGGGTAGCTAAGTTTAACACCTGTCTGTACACTGTATCTCTAATGCCTAAGCTCACTTATCCGGACTATATGGGAAGGACCCCTCACTAGATAAGCAGAATTTATTACTGGGGGAAGTCCAAAAATGACCATATTCAAATTTTTTTGTCCCATAACCAACATAATTTGAATTTCCACACTTTAAATAAAAAATATAAGAAACTAGAACTTACCTTGTTGTAGTAAGTCAAGGTAACTTACCTTGTTGTCTTTTTGTTTGATACTGTATATCTTAAATGTGTAGTTCTTGAAAATTTATGTTACATAATCTCCAGATTTTTGTCTGGATATGGCAAAGTTTAGCAGAAAATTATCAGCACACGGTTTTGGCTAGATAACCAATATATTCGGTTTAGAGAAATTTGGATAAGCGATCGCATACAGTACTGTATAATATAAATATAATCTAAGTGAGTTCTGGTGAATTGATCCCAGTGGACACTATTTTCCTGAGGGCCAACATCTATCCAGTGGCTTCAATGAGGACAGGAAACAGGGTGGCTTCTCATATTCCCAGGGTTTCTTTTTCCAACTGGATTTTGAACTGCAGTAATGTCAGGATTTACAGTTTTGGCAGTTCTACAGGTTTATAACCCAATGAGTGAAAAAGCATCTGTTTTCTGTCCTACATTGTGGCTTATTTAAGTTGTTGCCCCTTGCACGAATTATATTTCACATTAATAAAAATTGGAATCTTCCTTGCATCATCATAGATGACACTTTCTCAAGTTTCAAACCAATGCACACAAATGTTTCTCCAGGCATCACAGATATCAGAAATACCAAATTAAGTACCTAATTAAAGAAATGAAACTATTTTTACCATTAATTTTATTTACCTAAATACATAATTTGCACATGTTAAGTTAACAAAAATGCTTTTCAAATAAAATAATACTGTATATAGTGGCGCAGACATTTTGGGCAAGTAATTATCAAAAGCACTACGCGTTATATAGCAGTGTCTATTACAGAAAGATTTTAATGTAACTGCTGCTTTACATAAACAATGTATACATGTCCAATTTATTTTGAGCAAATATTTGTACAGTAAATAAGTAGCTCAATAAAGCTGATTCAACTCTCACCACTTGAATAACCCGAGCGACCTGCCTCCCTGGAAACACAAACCGAAACTGTCTCTATTTTCCGCTTGTTACAACTTGTAATAAAGTTGTTACATCTTGGCTTAACGTGTTTATGACGTATTAGAATGTTGTTACAACTTGCTAAATTGGTTGTTATAACTGGTTAGGAGGTGTTAAAACTTGTTAGAACGTTGTACCAACGGTGTAGTTTCGGTGTGTGTTTGGCAGGTTGGGGCGTTTCCTACAAGAGCGAGCATGAATTGGTACAGTACTTGAATAACCCGAGCTACCTGCCTACGGCGTTTCCTGCATGAGCGAGCATGAATTGGTACTTGAATAATCCGAGCGACCTGCCTGGGGCGTTTCCTGCATGAGCGAGCATGAATTGGTCATGTCATCCCGAGAATTCTTTGCTTCACCACAAAGGGTGATAGTGTATTTAATTTTTTCTTTCCCATGCATGATCAGGGGAACCCATTTTAACATTATTAGAATACAAAAAAAAAAGCATGCATACCAGGGTTGTCACATGTAACAGGCACACAGTGCAGGGGTTAAAGAGAAAGCAAAATTCTGTAAGAGGTACTAGTGCAAATGAGAAAAATTAATCATCACTATCTGTAGACTTTTACAACTATGAAGAGCGCATATGAGTAGAGAAGTAGAGAACGTGACCAACCTTTTCAGCAATACCTCTTTAATTAACTTTATTACCGGTACAGTATATTGTATCGAGAGGAAAAGTCAAATAGAAGGTCGAGAGGTCTTATTTCTAGTAAAATATAATTTTGAAGTTATGATCAAGAAACTGTTCATTTTGATACAGCCATTTCAATAAATACATCACATTAGACTATTATTTCTTAGGACAATAACAAATTATTGGTCAAGTACATCCTAGTCACAACCATAAAAGATTCCCTTTGTGCATTACAAAAGCAAAATACAAAATTAAAAGAAACTGACAATGCTACATATTCCAAGATAAAATTCAAACTACTTTTTGATTCAGAACAAAACAATTAGGAGCAAGCCAGTCTAAAGCCCAAAGTATTAAACCATCACTTCACTCTTATAATAATAACAATAATGACAGAAGCCTGCTCAGATTGGTCCCTCTGTTACAACTTGTTAAATAGGTCATCGTTAAATATATATAAACAATATCATTTGTAAGTGACGGTATATATCAACAGCTTATACACCTATCTCTATGACTTATACTTAGTAATTCAATAATTTCTTTTGATTTTCCGAGAAATTTTCATTGTAGTTGCATAACTGTACTTACAGTATATTAATCTCCTTTTTGTTTTTAGGCAAATTTAAATCATGAATCTATGTTCTGATACATTGTTACCAGAAATACTGTATTCATAAAATGACATCCTATTTAAATTTTGAATATTCAGTCTTGCCCAAAAAGACTGTTGACCTCCACAATTATATATTTTCTGTGTTATAAATCCCATGGTGGAATAAAATAGGCACTTGCCTATTTTAAGTTTTTACAATACAGTATACACACGAACAAACTATTTTCACACAACCACTGTTTACCAAGATAGATACATCCAAAATATTGATCATTACAATTGCTTTTTGTCAAATTTTACTTTTATGTAAAATTTTAAAATAATAATTTCATCATTTGACCATTAGCCTAGGTGTGTGTGTGTGTCAAAATTGAGTGTAAACCTAATCAAACTTCATTTATGTATGGTAATCCAAAGAAATAGTGCAATAGTTACATAATGGCTGTATTCAAAGATGGAAAGACAAAGAAATGTATAAGATTATAATTTTAGTACTGTCTCGAACTTGAGTGGGAATAGGAACTTTGAGATGGATATGATGAAGATGGACCTGCTGTAGGATAGCTAGGATTAGCAGAAGTTGATGCAGCATAATATGAGGAGGAAGTAGACCCATGTGGAGGAGGGGGATAGTGGCTTTGAGGAGGGGGGTTCGTGGGTGGTGTTGGATAATGTGTTGTAGTGGATGGTGGATGGTACGAGGCAGAAGGATGACTTGTTGTGGAATAATGCGATGGAGGAGGTTGTGAGGCATAATGTGGCGTAGCAGCAGCTTGGCATGTAGCTGCAGAGGGAGGTGGGTAATGTCTTTGAGGCGGCTGATATGCTGGAGGGGGTGCCTGGGGTGGCGGGGCCTGAGGTGGTGGTCCCTGGCTAGTAGATGTAGGGTATGAATATGGATACCGCTGGGAAGTAGCAGTAGAAGTTGCCTGAGAAGAGCTTTGGGATGGATAAGAGGGAGGATAATTGGCATATTGGTATGGGTACTGGTAAGGCTGTGCTGGGGTAGCAGCCTCTGTCTTGGCTGGAGAAGATTTCACTTCTTCTTTCTTTGCTTTTTTGGCAGGAGGTAGAACTACACTACTGGTCTGTGTTGGTGTAGTTGGTCGTCGTGGAGCAGCTCCAGGCATGACAAGAGAAGTGTCAGCAGAACTTGAACCTGATTCAGATCGGTTTGGGGAATACAGATCTAAAACTTGGTGACATATATCTGAAAATAAATAATTATAATATAATGTTCCACCCTCATCAATGCACTGCTAAATGTAGCCTTAACCAATGCTGAGAGAAGCTAGTTAACAAGAAAGTATGTTCACTAAATTAAATGTTTTACAACCAACTGGGTTGCAGTGGATATATGGGCCTGCGGGCTGCTCCCGTTTGCCTGCTGGACCAAGTTATCACAAGTTAAGCTTGGCCCCAAGCCGAGCTTAGAAAGTAGAACTCCCGGAACCCCCTCCGGGTATGCTCCAGGTACAGTAATAGTACACTTTGTAATTTATACAGTATATACTTACACAGGATTTGAACAAATATTTGAAACCTAAGATGACTTTCCAAACCATTGGTAGAAAATACCACTATTGCATCACCAACTGTCTCTTACCAAAGCAAATTTTCCCATAAGAAAAAATGTAAATTGAATTAATCCGTTCCACACTCCCCAAAATATTAACTTCAAAGTAAATTTTATATCTAATTCACCCAAATTTAGTACTAAAGTACAGTATGTACAAGTTATTGCTTACCTTTATTGATGACTCTTGTTGACATTTGGAAGACAGTGAAGAGGGAAGGAGGAGAGGTGTTAGTATATGGAAGGGGAGTCCCCTTCCATTATAACATCAGGCAGTGATGACTTCTCTGGGGTACACTCTCTCCTACGTTTTGCAGGAGTACCACTAGGACCTGGTTGTGGCTCATTGCTTGTTGTCTTATTAAGAACCTGTCTAAAGACACCTGTTTTTCCCTACATTTTAACACTTGTCTGTAGTGAGACATCACTTTGGCATTTAAACGGTCAATGCAATGGCCTGCTACGGCTTTATCTGGGCGAGTTTTTTCAACAAAACTTTGCAGTTCTTCCCATACTTCACACATTTTCTTAATGAGCAAGGGACATCCTCTACTGCCTCTACTCACAACTATTTTCTTAGGTTGAACCTTACCACTGACTTTCTTGGGACCCATGGTGAAATATATAATAATTACTTTTGTGTTCAAATACCCAAAAATCCAAAAAACATTGAAATTCTTTACAAAAATTCAGGCACGATTGTTACTAGGCAGGAGGTACTGATGAAATGAGGTGTAGTCGCCGTGCCACCACACGCTAGGTCGGCCATACGCGTATCAACAAACTACGTTACCCGAGGCAAAGTTCGTAACCCGATTCAGATTTTACGAAGAAATTGGACTCTTAACCCTTAAACTGTGCAACACGTCATATGACGTGTTGAGTAACTTACCCAAAATTGCACATCATGTCATATGATGTGTTGGAGTACTATGCAAGATTTAAACACCTCGCGGCTACACGGGATTCACCTCACCTTCATCAGGGCTCTTGTAAACAGACGCAATTTAAAAAAAATGTTGGGCAACATTCCCGAGTGTTATGGCCTCAGTACTGAGTGAGCCACCAAGGCTGGTGCACGCAGCATGAGCTCACAAAAGCAAAGCAAAAGCATGAGCAAAAGGGGTGTTGGGAGAAGCTATTTTGGTGAGGGAGGTGGCAACATCTGCTTGACTTGTTATGCTGGGTAAGGGTGGGCACTATACTGGCTTAGTTGAACAGTTATGGTGAACAAAACATGTAGATACTTATATATAATGTGTGTATATAGGGTAATAACACCACAAACAGTATACTTGAAGGAGGAATGTTAGTGCATCTCGACTTGAACCAGTGAGGGGTAGGAGGGAGGGAGGGAGCATTAGTTGTGTGTGGCCACCTGTTACTGTCTGCCGTCACCATACAAGGTTAGTGGTTCGCAATGGTGAACACAAATGTAGATACTTATATATAATGTGTATATATAGTGTAATACCAGCAAAAGGAGTGTTGGGAGAAGCCATTTTGGTGAGGGAGGTGGTGATATCTGCATGACTTTTCATGCTGTGTAAGGGTGGCCACTATGCTCTTTGTGCACTATACCAGCTTAGATGAACAGTTATGGTGAACAGAATATGTAGATACTTATATATAATGTCTGCATATAGTGAATAAAAGCAAAAACAGTGTGGTGGGAGGGGGATGTGGGCGAGTGAGGAGTCATTGAGGGAGGGAGTGGCAGCGAGAGGCTGGCTGGCAGATGTGGCCACTCATCGTTGCTTTTTGACTCGCAATATCAACTTATTGGTTCGTTACGGTGAACAAAACATGCAGATACTTACATATAAAACCTGTGTATATAGTGTAATAACCGACAAAGCATTTGTTCACTGTTTTATGAACATAATAATTGAATCAATAATATGCACACCATAATTTTGAGTAGTGATGATTCACACATTTTATTATATAAATATATCACACTACACACTATTGAATAATAATACAGCAAAAAAACGAAGAAAAAATCAATCGGAGATATTGAAATAATTAGGTAATTATATCTTTGTGGCCACTCCTTCCTGACAGCTTTGGCGAAGCAGAAATTCCCTGACGCTTGCTGAGTCAGCGCCTCTTATTTTTGTCAGACCTTTCCGACCTATTGTGGCCAAAATATGCCACACGATTTTTTATTATTTTCCCCTGATCAGAGAACACAAATTAACAGGTTAAGAAGAATTTTTTTTTTGTTATGTGCCTGTTGGTGACAAAGGCCAAATAGCCCTTAGCAACACAAGGGTTAACCAGAAAAGTTCGTAAAGAGGGGCATTCGTAAGCCGAGGTGTCACTGCATACACATTTATCATGCACCACCACACACTACTAGTAGTCAACCACTCCATCAAACTACATTGTACACTGCTCTCCTTGAGTTGCTACACACATTATAAGTACATTCACTCCCTCCTCTCAAATGGATCTTACTACTTATCCAATGTGTTTATTATACTCAATCCCCCACTTTCTCACACTCACTAAATCTCTCTCTCTACTTTCCAGTCTTCCTCTTTTATCTTCAAATTCACTTGAATGCTCTGCATTTCATTTTTGCGATAGTGGTACAATGCATCAAAGCAATGAAATGACAAAACAATATATATGTCCATTATCGAGGATATACTCTCTGGGTACAAAGAATACTCAGAAGATAATATTGCAGTGAAACTGCTACCTGACACACTAGGCTAAGAAGGATCAAGTGATCAATCAACCCAAGGAAAAAAAGGGGGAGGTATTGAATGAAATCAAGCATACAAAAGCTGCATAAAATAAGGTCCTCTGAGAATGAAAAGAAAAATGGCTAACCCTTACCAAGAATGTCAGAGAGAAAGAACCAAGACAGATGTCCCGTCTTCCCAGTATTCTTTGTCGTATAGATCTTTGAAATTATTGATGATTTTGGACTCCACCACCATCTTACTAACCTGTTCCAACCATCTACCACTTTGTTTGCAAAAGAAAACTTTCTGATATATTTTCAGCACTTTATTCCCTTAGCTTGAATCTGTGTCCTCTTGTTCATGAAGTTGCTGGTTTCAGGAATTCCTCTTTGTCAATTTGGTCAATTCCTTTTTAGTATTTTGAAAGTGGTGATCATATCACCTCTTTTTCTTCTATCTTCTAGTTTTGGCATGTTTAACACCTCTAGTCTCTCCCCGTAACTCTTCTTTTTCAGTTCTGGAAGCCATTTTGTAGCATGCTATTGCACCTTTTCCAGTTTATTTATGTACAGTACTTGCAGGCGATGAGTCACAATAATGTGGCTGAGGATATGAAGACTAAACCACACACCAGAAGGTGAGGAGACGACAACGTTTCGGTTCATCCTGGACAATCATCAAGTCGATTATGATAATGGTTATCACACTCGATTATCACAATCGACTTGATAATGGTCCAGGAAGGACTGAAACGTCATCATCTCCTCAGCTTCTGGTATGTGGTTTAGTCTTCATATTTATGTGCTTCTTGAGATTTGGGCACCATACAACTGCTGCATATTCCAATTTTGGTATCACAAAAGTCATGAACAGTTTCTTTAGCATTTCACCATCCATATAATTAAAAGCAAGTCTGAAGTTGGAAGGCGACGCATATGCTCCTCTCGAATGTTCTTTATGTTTTCCTCTGGTGACAGCTTACTATCCAAAACCAGCTCCTAGGTCTCGTTCTTTATTAGAGTTCTGTATTGTAATGCCTTTCCACATCATTTGTAAGTTGTGTGTGGTTGATTTTCTCCAATTTCACATTCCATAACATGGCATTTATTCAACGTTAATTCCATTTGCCAATTGATACTCCAAGCACTTATTTTATCTAGATTGATTTGAAGGGCATTACAATCGACTGCGTCTCCTATCTTCCCCAGTATCTTAGCACCATCTGCAAACATGTTCATATAATTCTGTATTCCTTCTGGTAGATCTTTTATGTAGACGATGAACATCACTGGTGCAGGAACTGAACCCTGTGGTACTCCGCTAGTAACACTCTTCCACTCCAGTCAGATACATTGTCTCTGATTACCACTCACCTGTCTGTCAGTTAGAAAACATTTCATCGATGTCAGAAGTTTCCTTGTCACCTCTCCAGCATGTTTCAGTTTCCAGAACAGCCTCTTGTGTGGATCTCTGTCAAAAACCTTTTTTAAGTCCAGATAAACAGTCAACCATCCTGTAGTACTGTATCTCTATGGCTCTATCCTAAGAACCAAGTACTGTAGATTTGTTACACAGGATCTTCCTGTTTGAAAACCATACAGTCTGTCTGTTATTATATCATTACTCTCTAAGCATTCAACCCATTTGGTTTTAACTATAGATTCTAGTGTTTTTACCACCACGCTAGTTAACGATATGGGTCTACAATTTATAGCTTCCTCTCAACTACCAATTTTATAAATTGGTACTATGTTTGCCATTTTCCATATACAGTATCTGCTAAGATTCCTGTGCACAAGGATGTCTAGAATATTAATTGGAGCGGAATGCTCAGCTCAGTAGCACATTCTCGCAGCACCTAAGATGAAACTCCATCATGTCCAATCGCTTTATTTCTTCCTAGCCCCTTGAGTAATTTTTCAACTTTATCTTGGGAAACCTCTATGTATTCTAAGGCGTGCTCTGGAATTCGTATTGGGTCTGGGTCTCTGAAATCCTCCTTTTATACAAAAACATACATACAACATACAACACTTTTATACAAAAACATACAAATGTTATTTAACATTTCTTAAAATTCTCTTTCATTCTCAATCTCAGGATTTTATCCTTTACATGCAGCTGGCTTTTAATGAATTTATAGAAAAAGCCTGGATCTGTTTTACATTTGTTTGCTATACCTTTCTCAAAGTTCCTTTCTGCCTCTCTCCTCACTGTTGTGTAACTGTTTCTTGCTTGCTTGTTGTGATGGTATGTTTGTGGGTTAGGCCTCTTCCTCTTCCTATATTGAACCCATTTTCTTGTCGTTTCTTCTCTGTCCCTCTCAATTTCTGTTGAACCAATCCTGTTTTCTGGTCCTGCATCTCTGTTTTGGTATGAACATCTATGTGCCTTCATCGTATATTTCGCAAAGTTTGGCATACATCTCAATTACTTCCTTGCCTAGCAACAAGTTTGTCCAATTAAACTCATTAAAGAATTTTCTAAATTCCCCATAGTGTCCTCTCTTGAAATCTAGTTTATCAACTAGATACTGCATAATGTTCCCATTCTCTTCTAAATTATATTGCATAGCATACTTAATTTCCAACAGGACATGTAATAATATAGGACTATATTATAAGACAACGGGACTATAATAATATATAGTAATAATAATAAGAACACTGTATAAACATCAGAGGTCCGCGGTTGTTCAACGTCCTCCCAGCAAGCATAAGAAATATTGCCGGAACAACCGTGGACATCTTCAAGAGGAAACTAGATTTATTCCTCCAAGGAGTTCCGGACCAGCCGGCTGTGGTGGGTATGTGGGCCTGCGGGTCGCTCCAAGCAACAGCCTAGTGGACCAAACTCTCACAAGTCAAGCCTGGCCTCGGGCCGGGCTTGGGGAGTAGAAGAACTCCCAGAACCCCATCAACCAGGTATCAACATGATCACTCTTTCCCAAGGGAGGAAGGTACTGGATATCAAATATGACCAGATCAAAAATATGTGCAACAAAGTCTATTGGGCTTTATCATATCTACATTTGAAACTGTGTATGGAGTCTGTCTGTGTATACCAGTCGCTTTCCATACCTGGCCCTACTACCATTTTTGCTTGCACACTATACTATACCTTGTTAACAGCATCGAACTGGAACCTCAGATTTAGTCATACAATGCTGAGCTGTTAAACATTAATCATAACTTGGCTGAACTATTTTCTCTAATATTTGATGCCCTTTTAAACCCTACAACTTGCTACTTGTACTGCAGTAAAAAACAGAACTGGTTATACTGTACTATTACAAAATGTAAAAAATTCAATACAAAGTTTTTAGAATACACTGTCATACTGCCATGAAAATAAAACAAATATTTCTTTCCATTGCAATGAAAACAGCCTTTCCTTCTCCCTGTTAACAATGAAATTGTGGTACCTTCCAACAGCTCCATGGAGATGCCTTCAACATACATGTCCCACCAACGCTGGTGCTTGGCATTTCTTCCATTCCAATCAGTTACCTCAAATTTGCTTAATTTTCCCGCAAGATACATAAGTGCAATAGCAATTATTTCTGGTTCCCACTGGAGGCATAGTGTTGTGCACAGACTGAAAAAAACATTAAATATAGTAATACAAATTGAATTGTTCAAAAATAAAATATAGGTATTAATTTTCTGAGAAATGTAATAATGAAACTGTTATCATCCAAGAATCTTGGCTTAACCTTTAGGCCGTGAATATTATCGCAAATATAGGGGGCATAGTAGTGAAAAATATTCAAATTATGTAAAAAGTAACTTAAAATGTTACACAAATCTCCAACTTATTGCCTTCAGTGTCATGAAACTTGCAGCAAAATATTTTCAGAAATTGATTTTAGACAAATTTTTGAAAAATAAGAACATTTTATTGATAAGGAGAACAGCTTCTAATAACTGGAACTGAAGGATTATGCAGTAATGAAGAGATGCAAGCACCTGTCCTATGCTCAAAGAAGAACAACAACAGAAGTAAGAAGAGTCCACGAAGCGGATATGCAGTTGGTGCCTTTATATCATTGCTGAGTAATACATAATATCACAAATAATAATGAATAACTATGTTACTATGATCTATTTTTTATATATCATATACTGTAAATGCATTGTCCAATGTTAATATATGTTACTGTCATCAATGTCCCAAAAATATTTTTTTTAGGGATTTTTTTTTTTAAAGATTTTAGTTTTTTTCTCCTTTGTTTACTAATTGATTTTGTTGTAACATTTACATCCTGGAAAATGCATATGTTTTCATAACTATTTGAAGATAGAATGAAATTGGTCAACAAATAAATCAGTCACAACTCGCAAAACTTGAGACTTTAAATTTTTTGGGGATGATTTTTTCTCCGATTTCAAACTATTTTCTTTGTTTAGGTTGTTTTGATGATTAGGATCCATATTAGGGCTTTTTAACTTATATAAAGTATACCCTAAATATATCCCCCTAAATCATTATAATTATCCCTACATTGTGTTTTTTTGGGGTTATTTTTTCTTGATTTCATTTCAACACATATTGGCCTACAACTTTCACATATTCGAGTACGAATGCCAAACAATGTTTATTAAACATACAATTAAGTAAGTAATTATTCCCGGCACCAAACCAGGAAGGATATGTAGCACCATCAAATGTGCGGGATAATCAGAGGGCGCTAAATATCACCGCGGATGCCAATACGAGAACAGAAACGCATAAGGCGAACGATATCAAAAGTATCAGAGTCGCCAAGAATTCTATCGAGGGACAAGTGACCACGGGAGACAGTCAGAAAACAAGACACACGCTCGTCCCGGAAGTCAGGACATTCAACAAGGATATGCACGACCGTAAGAGGGACAATGCAATTTGGACAATAAGGAGCAGGGAAGCGCTCCATTAAGTGACCATGAGTTAAGCAAGTATGAACAATACGCAACCTCACCAGAGCCATTTCCCATTGCCGGTTATGGTGGTAGGACAACAACATACAATTAAATTTACAAATTAAAACTACCTTTATTCATTGTTGATAACTTCAACTTCAATTATCTCTGAAACCAGAGTTTCAACTTTGAGTGGCTTCTAAAATTCCAGTTATTAACCGATTTTGACATTGTGTGCTCAGCTGTCTGTTCTACAATCCCATCAGAATGAATTTTTCATAAACTTTATACATTTGGAGTTATAATTTTTTTTGTCTAAATTTGCTACATAATTCAAATGCCCTATTGACGATTTGCTTTACAGTAAACAATACTGAAAACTTATATTCTAATTTGATGAAAATGAAGATCATATGCTATTCTGAGAGAATAATAACATTAAATGAACAAATAATGATTGTTCATATTTTTTATTCTGAATTGAAAATCTGAAGTTTTCAATATTCAAATTTAAAATTAATTTTGATTCTCTTGTTTTTCAAGTTACACTGTGATCATTTAGACAAAGTTGGACCATTTGCCTGGTTGATTATGCAAAAAAAATTGAAAAGTGTTTGTGCAAGTTTTAAAAACTAATGTTAAATTATTTTTTGTCAAATCATGTATGTATGTATTGCACGGTCTAAGGGTTAATATCATGCTGGGGGTTAGGTAGTTGTCAAATCCTACTAAAGATACTAACAATACTTGCAAATACACATGATTAAGGCCTAAAAATAATTACAATAGTTCATTCTTAAAATACATTCTTAGAATTTTTGTTAGGAACTAACAAGAATAAGGAATGGAATAAAAACCAGCACCAACTGTAACAAAACTTCTTTCTGGTTGGGTATTTGTGGCTTGCTATAGCTAGCTCACTATAGCTCCACACACATAAGTGGTGTACCACAGGGTTCAGTTCTAGCACCAGTAATGTTCACTGTTGTCTGAGTTTACTTTAAGGTTGGACCACTACTGAGTGCAGTTAGGCTAGGACTGGCATGCAAGCCATTCACAGTAATTATCAGCACTGTAAAATGTCTAGATAACTAGACCTAGAGCAACGGCACAAGACCCTGAGATCTTGTCAGATATAGGTTGTGTCTGAATCCCACCTGGAGATGCAGGAAAAACAGAGGTCAGTTCATCGAATTTGTAAGATTCAGTACTAGATAATAGGAGGTGATCTTTATAGGACCGAGTCAGCAACAATAGTTTGTTTAGAAAGGATTTCCTGAAACACTTGTGCTTAACCATCTATTTATTAAACATAAAAAACGAAAATACTATATTTACACATGGGAATGGGAAAATTGTCTTCTTTACGAGAGGTCATGGGCAAATCTATTCACAGTACTGTCTCTTGCTGACAGTAGTTAGGTGGCATGATGTAACCTAATATTGGCATAATGACCACCTCAGCAATAACGGATGCCTAACACCACTGCCGTATGCAACAGGGGCAATTTGGAGCTCAAAATTGATGCTCGGGACATTAAATTGCATACACAATAACAGACTGATATGTGTTGGTATAATAATTCACATAAGTTTATAATCATAATCATGGCTTTTGAGGGTGACAGTGCTCATTAGAGCTCATTAGAACACATCGTCCTCTCCTCTACAGCACATGAAGAAGTAAAAGTCGAGTGGAGACAGCTGAAAGAGTCGGCTTTTACCCTCCTCCTTTACGTCAAAGCTTACAGACCAGCCCACCAACCACAATGCAGTATCAACCATACATAGGCCTCCCGACTGGCTGAGCTCTGAATGCTACTCGAGTGGGGGCGAGAGATGGGAAACAGCCCTACGGCGACTTCTGCGGTTAAACCCAAGCGAACCAAAGCGGGAACCTTGCCACACTCCACAGCTACTTTGGAGGGGTGTACCCCCCATCCATGAACATAAAGGCTAATTGTACAATTGCCCACTTAGAATAGCCAGGCATCACATGTCAACAAACACATGAATTCTGAACTGGCATAATTCCCAATCCATAGACACCCAACACGACAGTATTTGTATCCGTAGATAGGTGAAACCAACGATCAATACATGTCCTGCGCAGAGTTGCTCAGCAGCCATGGATGCAAGTCTGTGAGAAACCGTTCTCTCACAACTGTTTATATGAATAGTCTACCAGGTGGAATACAGAGCTATATGAATATGTTTACCGATAATACCAAAGTACTAGGGAAGACAAGAAACTTTGAAAATTGTTATGCCCTTCAAGATGACTTATACAAAATAAGTTTAAGGAGCAACACTTAGCAAATGGAATTCAATGTGAATAAATGCCACATTATGGAATGTGGAACAGGAGAAAATAGGCCACACACACACACCATACAATTATGTGAAAAGGCTTTAAAGAACTCTGATAAAGATTTAGAGGTGGTCCTGGAGAGAAAATTCACTTGAGGACCATATAAAGAACAATGTGCAAAGAGCCTATGCTACACTTTCGAACTTCAGAATTGTTTTAAATACTGTACATGGATGCGAAATAAGATGGAAGCCGGGACACCACGAGCATAGCTCTCATTCTGTAATTACTTAACACTTTCGGTCGGGAGGGACGTATATGACATCTACAATTAACTCTGCGGATGTGCAGGAGGGACGTATATGACGTCCAAATTTAATATATTTGTTAAAATTACATTTCTTATCCGATTATTTTGGGACGTGTTTTAAACTTTGTGCCAATGTCTTCCCATTTTCTGTTAGGGGGTCATGTGGCATCAAGGCACTGGTAGGCCCTGTAGGCCTTAATGTTGATGGACATTGCACCTGCACCAACAATGTTGATGGGCATTATGAAGTTGACAGTTATGAGAATGTACTGGCAAACAGGTAAAATGTGACATGTACCTTGTTTCAATACTTCTATGACTTTTATACTTTTTATTTCATAACCAAAAAATTGACGTTATCAAACTAAAGGATTATACACATTTGTGTACAGGTGTAACAGGTGTGCAAATGCATGCTTGCTCACGGCTAACGATTGGCTGACTTTCACTTTTGCTGTATGGGGGGGGGGACTCCGATTTTGGACTTTATATGCATACACCCTGTAGGGAATTCTATTGCGAACAAATTGATACCAAAATGAACGACATAGCACGAGAATTGAGGTGAGAATCCCGAAAAAAGTACACACATTTTGGTGGAGTTACGCGCTCATGGGTAACCCTCAACCGATTTGAGAGTTTGGTGGGGGTGGCATGCCGGGCTTTTGGACTTTTATATGTATACTGTACAGTATATATATATATCCCTGTAGGGAATTCTATTGCAAACAAAAAGATACCAAAATGAATGACGTAACACAAAAATTGACGTTATCAAACTAAAAAGATTAAAAGATTATACACTTTTATGTGAAGGTGTAGCGGGTGTGTATATGCGTGCTCGCTCACAGCTAACGCTTGGCTGACTCTCACCTTTGCTGGGGGAGGGGGGCTGGGATTTTGGAGATTATATGCATATACTCCTGTAGGGAATTCTATTGCGAACAAAAAAATACCAAAAATGAATGCCTTAACACGCAAATTGAGGTAAGAAAACTGAAAAGAGTGTACATATTTGAGTCTAGCCATGAGCTCCCAGGAAATGCTCAGCACACCTAGAGGTAAGGGAGCGTGCGCCGGGGATGAGAAAAGTGTTAAGTAATTACACACACCTACCCATAAGATGCCTTGGATAAAATGAAAGAATTGTTCTGCAAGTGGCTACTAATTTAACTTAAGCAAGTTCAAAGCGTTCAAGATGAGTGCTGGAAACAGGTCAGAACACAGTATCGTATTGGGAATAAAATCCTCATCGAATCAGACAGATAAAAAGACTTAAGAGTTAATATTACTGCACATTAAATGTTAACAGAAGTGCACATCAGACAAAAAGCATCAGCTGCACATCCAAGGTAGGCCAGCATAACAACTGCTTTTAAGAATCTCAACAGAGAGATGTTTAGGACCTTGTTTAATGGTGTTAAATCTCACTTTATTGGAAATCAAAATATAAAATTCTCAGGGAAATAGACGGAAGATAAAGACAATGTTTATTATGTACAATACTCAAACAGGGAATACAGGTAAAAACAAGGTACACAAATGTCAGTAGCGAGCAAATGGAATGAGCTACCTGGTAAGTGAAGGTGGCAAACTCCAAGCATAGCTTCAAATGTAAATATGAGAGAAACCAATAGGCTCAAGAGCCTGTACTGCAGTTGACTAAACGTTGAAAGGTGGAACCAAAGACCTACTGCTCAACCCTGCCTAACATAATTAGTTGAATACAGTACTTCCCTCCACATGCCTCCAAACACACACCGAGGAGTTACATGAGGACCTTGACAAACTCCAGGAGTGGTCAAACAAATGGTTGCTGCAATTCAATCCCAACAAGTTTATTTGAGGGTTTTATAAGTGAAGTCCAGCTGCATACAGCTTTGCTTAAAAGTGAAGTCCAGCAAAGTCCTCGACAGTGAAGTAATGAAGATCAGAAAGTGGAGAGGTGGAGACCAGACAGCATCTACATCATAAGTGAACGGCAGCTACAGGAGTCAGAAAGAGGAGGATCTGGGAGTGGATATAACACCAGAGGCACACACAAACAGGATAAGATCGACAGCATATGGGATGCTGGCAAATATAAGAACATCATTCAGAAACCAGAATCAGGGCTCCTTCAAAGCAATCTACACAACATCTGTTAGACCAATAATGGAATATGCATCACTGGCATGGAATCTGCATCTTGTGAAGTACAAAGCCAAAATTGAAACCGTATAAAGGTTTGCAACAAGATTAGTGCCAGAGCTAAGAGGGTTAAGCTACGAAGATAGGCTAATGGCACTATATTTCAAAACCCTAGAAGTTAGAAGGAACAGAGGGGATATGATCACAGCATACAAGACACTGAAGGGAATAGATAAGGTGGACAAGGATAGTCTCTTTAGATTGAGACAAAGCAGGACAAGAGGACACAGATGGAAACTGGAAGTGCAAATGAGCCAAAGGGACATAAGGAAATAATTGTATCCTGTATGGGTATTTAGCAAGTGGAATCCTCTAAAAAAAGTAGTTGTGGAAGCCACCTCCATCCAAAACTTTAGGACCCAATTCTGCAAAGCATTTGAAAGTCAGAATACAGTAATTAAACTGAAATGCAATAGGTACAAGGGTAGTAGGCAGGGCATGAAGAGCTAGACCACACTTCCCTAAAGACACTGATAGGTAAGGACCAACACCCACACATACTGTACTCATAATTTCCTACTTTCAAAATATGGTAGTGTATAGTTACTTACGTGTCAACAAATCCCTTCCTTGTCTTCCTACAAGGCCTTAGCACAGTATTATAAATTGCAGTTCTCTACCATATTACCTCTCATGGGTGTCTCACTGAAGACAAAAAATAATGCATTGTTAGTTTTCCAACTATTGCAAATTAGTCAAGCTTACATTAGAAACATGAACATGTAAGACATACCTGTCATTGACAAATGTCCAAGCCATTTGTACCATGTTGGGAAGTTTCTTCTTATCTCCTGTAAACAAAAATTAGGTTCACTACAGTGATGACTATACAGCACTCTTTACTATACATATATTTAGTAACTTTTTCAACCTCTACATATTCAAATTTACCATCATTATTAGCCCATTTTCACTTTCATGGGCCAGGAAACACTTGCCCACAATGAAGGGAGAAGAACTGTAGGAAAGAAGATTAAAAATACCGGAAACAATTCTGTTGGTCTCCTGGACATCATGCACAGCCAAGAACAGTTGACAATCTGCAACAGAACAGCAGGACTCTCTTTAAAGCACCATGCTGTGTCATACTGGTACAAAGGGCAACAGTCAGGCTTCACCAAAATGACCTCTAGAATTCTCATTCATAAAAACTCAAAAGATCTTCCAAGAGCTAGTTGGGATCATGGAATCTACCACGCCATATTTTCCCTGTCAACAGGCCCAACTGGCCTGTCACTTATACCAACAGTTTCCTGAAATGGACCAGCTGACATTTTACCCAACATGAGTACCCAATAAACCACAGCACAAACAGGTGTAAAGAAAAGGAATGGGAAGAACCAAATGATATGTTCAGAAAGTAGCGTTTCATATACAGTACAGCAACGAATGCTCAAAATCTGTCATAAGCCTATTTAGTCCAGTCATTATTGTAATGATTTGTATAATTTATTACAAATAAAGTTTCTGAGTCTGAATCCAAATCTCATTTCTGAGCTACTCCTTTAGGCAAGTCGAAGTGGAAGGACGAAGATTACAAAACACACAAAGTGACCTGACTCACCTGTGCTGCAAAAAGTAGCAAATGGAACTGCAGGGAATGGAAGTCCTATACCCAGGCACTCAGAACCCCAGTCAAAGAGATGCCCATCTGGGAGAGCTGCCAATGAGCAGCACAATGACAGTGCAGGAATAAAGTCATAAGAACATATTGAGATGCAAATATATGATTATGGCTACACTTATAAAACCTCTGAGCTTTAATGTCAAAACAAGACATGATAGTTAAGAATGCCTTTAGAGTGGCAAATGTCCACAGATCATAAGAACAAGAATAAGTCTATGACCAACTAAGTTTCACCACTCTGCACAATAGCTGGGAGATCTATGCCTTCATACAAGGCATCATTAAGTATTCAAGATGGAACACGAGCGAGTGTGCAGTGGGAAACGGAGATACTGGAACAAAGCTGCAGCTGGACAGAAATGAGGCATTAAAATGAGGGATTACAAATAGGACAATTTTTAGCGAGCCTTTGTCAGAGAACCCTATTTATGTGGTGGTGCTGCCACAAGGTAGTGTTTTGAGGTACCCAAGTAGTGCTTGAAAGAGCATTGAATTCATATGAATAACCCTTCTATAGGAACGTTTTTGGCTGAACTGAAAATTCTCCAATTTCTCCTTTGCAGTATGACCAAGAAGGGACATTTCAAAAGATTCCTTTTGTGCCAGTGCAAAATGTATACCTGCTCTGACTGTGAATGATGCTCTCCAGAGGACCAGCAGAACCTTGCCTAAGGGAGCAACTGAATGGTTTAGTTCAAGAAAAAAATTAAGTTATTAACTAAAATAAATCCTATAAATTTTCAAACATTTGTAGCATCAGAGAAAATTACTACCACACAATAAAATTAACCACAGCAGTTTCATAAACTAGGTACACAGTGCTTCATATCAATTTTTCCAAATAAAATATCCACTCATACTCCAAACCAAATACAGTGCAACCTCGAAGTGACAAACTTAGTTTCGGCAAATCTCTGGTTGAAACACTAAATTTACAACCTGAACAGCCATACAACCTATATGGCTGAATTTACTCGACTGCTTCGCTGAATACGAAGCAGGGATGTGGAGATTTGCTTAGGAAGAAGGCCCGAGTTCACTGACCTGTGGGAAAGTTGCCCATCATATGATAGATTGAAATGAAAATTTCACTCATTGAAAGTAGCCCATAGACCATGGGAAGTACTATATTAGGAATAAATGGTAACTCTTTATATAGTTCCAATTATGCTTTTAATGATTTTCTTAGAAGAAAGAATTGGAGTCTTGAGAAAACTATTGACCATATTTAAAACCACCCTGTATATTCAATGGTTTATTTTCACTTTGAGTTGCCCCATATTTTTTTTTTTACTTGGGTATGGACCTAGCTACCTTTTAAAAAATTTCAATACTGGGTTGAGGAAAATAAGCTGGATGTGGCAAAATCTCTTTAAACTCAGGTTCTCCTAGTAGTAGTTCATCATATACTACTGAAATTCAAATTTTGCTTTGTGAAATTAACTCAGTGAGGAATATTATGGTACAAATAGATATGGTAATATTCTAGATATAAATAGATATGATTAGTCATATATTTTTATATTTTTTTGAAGATGAATGAAACATTAGGAGAAAAACAGGCATAGCAATGCATTTTTTGTCTTTAAAAAGATTGCATTACACAAATGCCTCATGAAGGCATCTCTGGTTGCAACAAATCTCTAAGTCCAATGAACTGGCAGGATTCCATATAATTCACCAAACTGAGGTTATACTGTACTACCAGTCCCATTTATTGCCACTTCTGGTGTTAATTCATCATATTTGCCCATCATCTTGACCTCTACCTTAACCCCTGAAACTGACTAACATAATGTCCTTCATTTACCCCTCAAATCCCTACCCAACTTTAAGGGTCACAGATAGTACTTAGTACTATGATAGAAACATAGTACTTTTTCCTAAAGATCACCATCCACGATTCTATCCTCTTAAAATTACATTTGTTTTTCAGATTGTCCACCTTCACCACTCTACTTCTGATGTTTCGTGTTCATACCGTGAAGGTGTCTCACATCTGACAACAATAACACTATTGTGCCTCACCACAGAATCCTCTGCACCGGGCACTCACTTTTCTTGATCAACTTAAAATATACAAATTCCACTTTTGTCAAAACACACCAAGGCACTTCAAACTTAACAGCAAAATCCAATACCTTCCCATTTGATACACACTTCCACAAAGATGTATGTTTTCTCTCCAATAATATTAATATAGTTCTGGTTGCCTCTTTACGATCTTGATGTGGTTCCGAGGTTCAATGTCCTCACCACATTTTCTACCTTTCCTCCCACATCTTGAGACCTTTCAATTACCTCATTCTGTTAGATATGTCCTTGGCATAAGTTTGATATGCTGTGCTCTATTTATATTACTGAATGTAATTTCACAGCATTCTCCTTATACATTTACCATGCCTGTTTCAAACAGTTTTAAGAATGGAATAGTAAGGCACCTACTGAAACAAAAAGAATTAGTGTGTATGCACTGAAGTATGTCATTATCTAGTTATTATCATCTACTTGTAGATACAGGAAGAGAGCAATGCTTGTTGTTTACGAGTAAATACACTTCCATTTGTTTGTTCATAACCTTCTACAAATTTATATTGCATGTGGTCAGGATATTCCAAATATGTCTTTTCTAATAATTTGGACATACCAAAACCTATAATTTTTCCCTTAGAACTCATCGCTCTTTGCTCTCAGGCATTCACAATCTTTCATGCCTTCGGACTTTTGTATTTTATTTGCATGTTTCCCCACCCCTCTCAGTACCATCACGTGTAACTTTTCCAGAATAAATTCCATTGCCAATTTGCTGCTATTTCCTTACTCTATTGAAGTCTAATTGAAGGGTTTAATGTAATGTTGAAGAGTATTTTACTTTATATGCACATTTTCACATCAACAAACCTGTTCATACAACTGCTCTCACCCTCTAGGCACAAATAAGTTATCTATATAAGAAACAAACTTAGGTCCAACACTGATCCTTCTAGAATCCCACTTAACTTTTCCCTACCAGGTTGAAAATTTTTCTCTCTGTTCCTATTTTTCCTTGAGACAAAAAATCTCCCATTCATTTTAGTAATATGCCTCTCCCCTCTCCCCCTACTCTGGGAGGGCCACTCACAGCCTCCACAAGCCAAACATGGGTCCAGCCAAGCCTCCAAGACCTTCCCCTTGTCTATTGGGAGTCAGGATCAGAATCTGGTTCTACAGGATGAGGGATATTTGGGGATCAGAGATCAGCCAAAAACCAAGAAATAACCCAATAGAAAGCATGAGCACAATAAATCAAGCCATTACTTTTAGAAAATTTGGGACCCCTCAGGTAACAAGGCAAACAGTCATTGTTGAGGTGTAAACATTTTAGCTGCAATGAGCCTGACCAAGTAGTTTCTGGTAAAAGTGCCCAGCTGTGCCATGGCAGTTTCTTTTAGGCCATATTTTGGGGGCACTTAAGGAGGTGTCCAGCAGTATCCAGGCTGTGTATCAAGTTGCATTCCAAGAGCTTCCCGAGCTGTGAGTACAGCATTTGTTGGGCTGTGCCCCCTAGCACAGATGATTTTGCCTCGAGATTTTTTTTGTTCCATGCCTTCGAGGTTCTGAGCTCAGGTTTGGTTGGTTTCCTTCATTTTGGCAGCTGTCTCACTGGCCTGGCTGTTTCAGTGGTGCTGCTTTGCCTGTGGAGTTGTTAGTGGCCTAGAGTTCCTCTATTCAAGGACTTGGGTTCAAATAACTGGTTCCCAGGGCTATGGACTCAAGTTTAGGGTCCCTGCACCCAGATGGTTTTCCAGGCATTCCTCTGCGCCTTATGCTTCATCCAGTCATTGGTTTGTCCTCACTGCCTTCCTCTGCTTTTCATGGCTGTTTACCTGCTGATTGGACTTGGGAACTTGTCCTAAATGGTCCACCTCCAATGTTGTTCTTTGGCTCTACCTTGGATGTCCCACAGCCTCTCAAAGCTTGTGTTTGTGCTTCAGCATTTGGCAGACAATGGGTGCCCTTTGCCACAGGCCTTCTCCCATGGCCAAGCCCTGGCCACATTTCGGGTACATTTTTCTGTTTACTGATTTGTCATTTTCCCAGAAATGCAAGCAACCTCTCCCAAGATGCTATTGTGAGTTACCATGGGAGAGCTACTGAAGGAGCCCTCTCTCAAATCCTTATGCGATGAAATGCTCTTTTATGGTGGAACCCTTAGTAGCTCCAGGGCATGACCTTGTTCACTACTTTTTCTTGTGGGAGTGGAGTTCAGTTTGAATGGTTTATGAGTAATCCAAGTTGATCCGATTCCCACACTCCCCTAGCTTGACAGCATCAGTTTCTAGTCCTGGCTCCCAGTAGGCCATTGTGAATCTCAAAGGTGTGGTGCATTTCCCTGAGGCTTGTCTGGACCACTGCTGAACTCTGCGAGGTACCGAGGTACATCTCAAAGTCCCAACCTTTTTACTTAATGCACCATCTTGTGTATAATAAAGATTTGATAATACTGTTTATACATTATGTTTGCTCAAATATACCAATAAGTTTTTTATCCTTTCATTGCAGCAGGAATTTGTCCCAAAACTAAAAAGTTGGAGAAAAAATAAAAAATAAAATAAAATTTCAGCAAATAGTCATGATTGTTTTTTGGAGAAGAAACGTGTCAACATTCAAGACTTGGGTACAGATACACTTTACACTATACCGATACATTAGTATAATGATACACCACTGCTAGTTACTCCTAAAATTGAAAACCTACCTGCCGTCTTCATCAGCATAGGAACATTCACAAGCCCACCTGGATTCGCCACAAAGAAAACAGTGAAGAATATAATTTATTTTTAGCTTTAAAATATTATATCATTTATTTTTAGTTCTAAAATATGAAGTAATATATATATATATGAAAGTTATGAGGGGAGGGGAGGGCTAGGGGGGGGAATAAAGTTACTGGGGTACTAGATTATGGATAGTAATATAAACATAACTTTTGTTTCCGAGGATTAAAAAAAAAATGATGGTTAAGGGGGTGGTTCCTTTGAGCAGGGTTCTAAATGATAAGATGCTAAAAGAAATGATTGGAAGATATACTTCCAATGGTGTTTGGGGACCAGAAAACAACAATGTGGGAAGAGGTAACAACCAGGTAAACTCCAGGTTGATGACACACCTTGTATATACAGTACAAAGAAATTACAACAGCAACAAATCATTAACTCCATATAAGGCTTTTTCTTTAATGAATGAATTAGGCAAGTGAACCCCGCACTCATTAAGTGAGTGGGTTCGAATCCTCCATATGGCTCCTACTGATTTTTCCTCATTGATACATCATCATAATGTGATTTCATTGTGCATTTGATGAGAAGCATTGGAGAACTACTGAACCAATAGCTAGAGTGCATGGGAGCAATGCTTAAAACCCTGATTGGGCTTCAGTTGTAAGCCTCAGAAATCCTAGAGAATTCAGTGGAATTTCAGGTGTCTTACTTTCATTTTCAATGGTCTTGGTCAGGCTCTGATCGCCTCAAAGTCAGAAAGAACACTTTTTTGTTTTCTGATGAGGTGGAGTGCTTGGTTATTTGGACTTGCTCTAAATTTGCATCCTCTCCTTATCCTTTTTATCAGGTGTAGGCTGTGTTGATGTGGTGTACAAGGCCTCCAAGTTTCTGCAATTGCTGCAGGCCTCGAAGTTCAAGCCTTCGAGGTCTATGGCTCTGTTGGGTTTGGGGATGGCAGGTGCTACTTTGGAATACCCTGTCTGGGGCTGTGGGAGTTAAGCCTGGTACCCTGTTGAGATACTATTGCCCTCTTCTTGTTTGGGTGGAGCTAATGGGTTCATTAAGCACAGTCTCTCCCTCATTGTGGGATGCCTGTCCCCCTCTCTCCTTCACAGTCATCTGGTAGGATCCTAGTTCTACTCGGGAGTCTGTGGTTCACATGTGATTTACAAGGTGGTCAAGTTTAGCCAGCCTGATGTCTATCCACAGGCCCATGACATCTGCAAGTTTGCGGTGCTGTCCAACTTCTTTTACACACATATCTTGGAAGACATTTAAGCATGGGGTATTTAGCATTCTAATCGAGTTCTTGTAGCTCAGTACTTGGTCAATATTCTTAGGGAACACCAGGCTTGAATGAAATTGGATAGGTTGACCTGGAACTGATTTCCACTAGTTACTGGCATTTCGTTCCTTCTTATGGTATACCTTGAGGTTATCTTGAGATGATATCGGGGCTTAGCGTCCCGCGGCTCGGTCCTCGACCAGGCCTCCTTTTTGTTACACCCCCCCAGGAAGCAGCCGTAGCAGCTGTCTCAGTAACAGGGTGAAAGAAGCTCTACCCATTTGTTTCTGCCTCTACCGGGGATCGAACCCGGAACCTCAGGACTACGAATCCAACGCGCTGTCCTCTCAGCTGTCAGGCCCCTGACACGCCATTAATTTTTTCTTCTTTGTGGGGAGTTAGCTCAGCGAGATGAGGGCAGTCCTCTCAAAAATCCAGTGGTGAATGTAATGAAATGCCTTTTTCTGGTGGGGCCCTTGGTTGCTTCCTGGTGCTAGCCACCTGGATAGCTCTACACATTTCATGTCACATCAAACTTTTGCAAGTCAGAATACTGTATCACCTACCATAAACCAGAGGTCAAACTTGGTCCACTCAAAGAGATGCAGGGGGGCAGTGAACTCAAACTAGTTCACCCAGACCAAGAAAAATTCAGTAGAAAGGAAGAAAAAATCAAAAGAAACAACAGTAAGGAGATATCAGCAACCATGACAATAAGGAACACAGAAATTAGGTACACACAGAAATCACAACAGCGTGATATATCAAATGAACAAATCCACAGGGACTAGGCGAGTACAAGGGCAGTGATGAGGGTTTGAACCTACGCCCGGAATGATCCCAGACGCGCCTTAGTCAACTGTGCCACAACATGGTTAAAAGAATTGCAACCTGGAGTGCTCCTGCCCTCACGAGGATCCAGCAGCTTCTCCAAAGCACAAACCGGGGTTTCACACAATTCCCCATGCTTCAGACTCAGTCAACCAGATGTTCCACCTCTACATCCTTACTTCAATACACACACAAATCACAATAGCATAATATATATCAAATGAACAAATCCACAAGTGTCGTGATGAGGATTTGAACCTACACCCGGAATGATCCCAGACGTGCCTTAGTCAACTGTACTGTGCCACAACATGGTTAAAAGAATTGCAACCTGGAGTGCTACTGCCCTCACGAGGATCCCACAGCCTCTCCGAAGCACAAGACGCAACTAAGGCACGTTTGAGATCATCCTGGGAGTAGGTTCATCACGGCCTATGTGTATTTGTACAGTAGTTAGGTTCTTACTCCAATAGTTACACATCCCCACTCCACCAAGGGGACCACCCTGTGTCAATGAATTAGATATGTACCACCCAAAACAACTGAAGACCCTGACAGAGGAAGGGTGAGAAGAGAAAGCTACCTATGAACCCACCAGAAAAAGGCATCTCATTACATTCAATGCTAGACTTCTGGGAGGGCTCTCTGGTGCTATTTTAGCAGAGAACAGAACACAAATGAGGCCAGCAATGGACTGAGTGGGGTAGCAATGACAAACCCCTAAAGATGGGAAGAGCAATGCCAGGAAAGCTACCAAATTCAACAGGCTCCGCACTACCAAAACACACTAGATTGAAGAGCAGCACAAGGCACTTCAGAAAAGAAGGCAGATAGACCTGCACACCATGGGCCTGCAGGGAGGCTGCAAGCCACTACAGTGAAACGACATTACAATCAACTAGAAAGAAACAGACCCC